>OZ026531.1:3605700-3880924 GCA_964019695.1 Loripinus fragilis | reverse complement strand
AAGGCGTCTCAGATAAAAATGTACCTTTTGCTAAATTCTTCATCTCCATGTACCGTTCAATAATGGTTTAGATTTCTTTCGCAATCAACTATTTTTTGAACATGCCATCTTCTATACATTGAACGCATTTACCTTTTGAGGTATAATCTGCAGATGCGACAGACGCACTTTTATTACCATATAATTCACAAAATAAATTTTTGAGTGTCACTTATCTTTTTAATTCTGTATAAGTCAACTTGTTCATCTCGTTCTGTCTGCTGTAATATTCTAGGTCGATACCATGATATCTTCAAACTCCAGAAATATTAACCAACGTCCTTAGCTTTTTGTGTGTTGCTCACGTCTGTGAAGCCGCCTTAGAACTGATTTTTCACGCCACTTCATTCACAAATACCTGATTATTCTAAGTCCGTGCATGACGACTGAGTAATAATATACTGCACAACCTTTGTTAATGCTAGTACCGACTAGACAAATATTCTGCTCTATTCGATGAAACGAGCAGAATGTTAAGTCCTATCACGCTATGTACAGTAAAACTATTTATACAGCTGATGTACAATAAAAACGACCATCTTGTAAAGTGGTCTATTTTATGTCAGATATTTGATGTCTTCTTTCGCATATACAACCCCTTTCCCCCCCCCCCCCTAGACCCAAGACGCCCTTTACATATGTTATATATTTGTATAGCGGCATTTATTTGTCCAAAGGGCATCTTGGGTCTAGGGGGGGAAAGCATCTAAAAACAAACTGAAAGAAGCCAGTTTCATCTTTTCAATGGCAAACGTCACAATTTTAAGTATATTTCGTACTCATGCGCAGAAGGAATACCGCAAAGTTTCGAAAAGGAAGGGCACTTATATCCTTAATATTTTAGCACTTTTACTTTTTGAAAACCTGCAAAGGATTTACTAAAACTCTCGTCTAAACGGCACCCTGTCTAAAGACGTAAAATGAGGGGTGGGAGTTGAAGGCGCAAGTTTTAACGGTTTTGTAAATGATGAATGGTTTTGAAACCTATTTTTATGCTTTCCATGTAGATTTTACTACCGGAGCACACCAATTTTAAAAACATTAGGGCAATTTGAAAGTTAAGGTTTTGTAATCATGTCAACTAGGGAAAATATACGCCTTATCGCTAGATCTCCTTTCTTAGATTTAGCTGCTGACAGCGCCAGTCTTCATGTTATTACAGAAAAGAAATGACGATTTCGATTGTGTCAAAACTTTTGATTTAATTTCATCTTAAATCATTGCAGTCAGTACCATCTTCAAACAATCATATATGCAAATGGGTAATGTTTCTGTGGAATATTTAATATTGTTATGAAAAGTGTTATTTTTTGAAATGGGGGTACCTTTACTCAGATTTCGTCTGTGCAAGACGAACGAGACATTTGAAATGAAATGACTTGTAGAGTGTCGGCAAATCCTTGGTTTATTTATAGAATTAAACTGTTGTATAGCAGATATTTACTTTCTGAGCTAGCATAAAAAAATAATGTGTTCGTTTATAAGTTTGCTTCAGTGTATATAGACTGCCATAAAACCAGTTTAAGCCCTCCAGTAAAATATTTTATTGACCGTTCCAAGGTGGTACTTCTTTTGTGGATCTTTTTTGTTTTTTCAGTATTGTGTTTGTTATACCTTTGTGCGCTTTGTGTTTATGTGTGACTTGTGGTCACCTACTGGGAAAGTGCTGACCCTCTCTTTTGTGGTGTATAACTGTGAGTTTGTCACTTTCCCATTGGTGTCCTGGGTCAGGTGTGGTACTTGATAGTATTGATTCCTGATCTTCGCAGCCCTTACTTACTTGTCATTATTCTCTATATCGGCTTAAAGTGACTAAGTCTGCAACTAAGAACTTTTTTCAAAAAAAAAATATTTCCTTTTTAAATCATTTGTAAAGGCAGAATTTAGTTAAGTTTTCACAATAAATCAGTTCACTATAGCAGAAAACTGCACGTAAAAGTGAATTATCTTATAAAAACAGGTGTTTTTTCTCTTGTTGGTAATTTTTTGCGTCCCTCCAATAATTATAGACAGTCAAGTTTTAACATTAACATTTGATACTGATAATTTGTAAAGATTTAGGATATTGGTAAAATGTACACTTGAATTTTAGTTTTTTACTGTGTTCTTGAAAAATGGAAACATTATTTCAAAAAATAAAATATCAAAAGTTACAGACTATGCAGCTTAAACTTGTCATTATTCATACACTGTAAAAACCAATGTAAAATTTAGTGGCAGCTGAACTGAGACTGATTTTAGTGTAACCTTTTCAACTTCTTTAAACACAGGTTTAGCTAAATAAAAATTTTCAGTGTAAAATTGTTAATATTTTCTTACCCATCAAATGTAACATATGTTTTGGGTGCTCAAAAGAACTGTCTCATTGAGACGGTTCTTTTGAGTACCCACATCATATTGGGTGCTCAATAGAACCGTCTCATTGAGACGGTTCTTTTGAGTACCCACAACATATGTTTTGGTTGAGAAATAAGAAAATTTGATTTTCGTTACGCACTTTTAACTAAAGTCCAGCTTAAAGGCTATGTTTTGTTCTATTGTCTTAATTCGGGGATCAACTACAACAATAAGAAGTAGAAATGTTTAACATTAACCATTGGAGAAAGGTTTTCCTCATATTGTTTTAGGAGGAAAATAAGTGAATGCTCATACCAAAAGAGATGGCAGATCAGCTGTCGCCTATTTTGGTGTAGCATTCCACGTGTTTGCAGAGTGTATGTTGTGTTGTTGGTGTGTTCAGGCTTTACGTTGTTTACCTTTTACAGACATGTCACTACAGCCAGTTTAAGGCCAGATTTCTTTTTATCATTTGATTTACGGGGAAAATATTCAGAATTAGGGCTGAGGGGACGAAAAAAAGCTCTGAAAATGACCAGTTGACTGGTCATTTTCATAGCTTTTTTAGAGTTTTTTTTAATATCTCCATAAAAAGAGTAAAGCTGGTAAGGAAACCACCAACAGTCTGTTTATGATATTTGAATATTTCATCATTTTTCTAAAAATCTGGACAACACAATCACTTTTAACAGTGTCACTCTCAAAAATACACAAACAGAACCTCATAAAATTTATTATGTTTTTCAACAAAACAAATCACATTTAGGGTCGGCGGATTTAAGAAAAAAAATAATTTTAGAAATTATTTTTTCTCTACTTTCTGGAAAATTACAGTAATGGTTTCGTAAATCAACTAATAAAAATTCCGGCCTTACCCTGATAATACTGTTTCTATATAATACAAGTATGGCCACATGGTATTCAATCTCCCGGTCACTTGTAAAGCTAACGGAAACCACAAACAGTTGGGGGCGTGGCTAGACAGTGACCTAATAGCTGAATAATACAATTAGTCCGGTTAACCTCTGACGTTTTTTTAATGATGATGATTTTCTTCAGAGAGTATGTCCAGTCAGCATGCTGACATTCTCATGTTGACATTCTATCAGATCTATATACACATCAATTATTCTGAGGTCAACAACTATATTTACACCACCCTTACCAACTTTAGCATGAAATATCTCATGATGTGCAAGGTATTCACTGATGTAGGTGGTATAAAATAGTTATACCATGTTTGTCCACCTGTACGTAAGATAATCCACTCGCTAAAGCTCGTGGATTATCTCCACGTACAGGCGGACAGGACAACCCATGGTCTAACTACTACATACATAATCAGTTATTATGTTTTCGGACGTAATTTTCTCCAGAGTCTATCCAGTTAGTTGATGACCTTCTAATACTGACATTCTATCAGATCTATATATGATACATCTTTATTATGCTGACGTCAACAATTATGTCATTATTTATGTCTGTGCTGACGTCGTTTGACAAGCATCATTATTCCCTTTTCAGATCTCATCACGGCTGCAATACGTTTCCGTATTACTTGGCCAGGAACTAATTCAAATGAAAACCTAAAATGTAAAGCAAATAAACTATATTTACATAAACACTTTATAAGTAGTAACAATTCCTGATCAAAGAATGGCAATAATTAAGTCAGCACATGGTAATTTTGTATGTATCGCATTGAAGAGCAACGAAGGCCCAGGCGAGTCTGTGCAAATGCGCAGACTCGCCAGTGCCGTCGCTGCTTTTGTATTCAAAAATATGGATATATATATGAAGATATTTACATTTTCGAAGCAAGCCTTTAATGAATCTTTAGATTTTTGCAATCATCATAGCCTCACGAAAGACACAAAGAGTGACAGCTGCCAGGCTCACTTGCCCAAACAATACGCTTCGAACATCGAATGCATTCGTAATAATACTGGTGCTGTAATTGATAGAGCGATTCACCTGAGTCGCACGTGCAAAACAAGCTTCTTGTTTGTTCACACTGGCCATTCCGCTTTTCCGCTTACACTCCAACAAAACCGTTAATACGACTACATATTACATTTGTAAATACAAAACTGTTCTGTTTCCTTAATTATAAATGATTTCTTTATTTTAGGTATTTTATAATAAAATTGAAATATAAGCAATTTATTCAATTTTTGGTCTGTTCATGTAATGATGATTACTTTGGGTTACTTTGCTTTGCAAGATATCTGAAGTATTCATGATTCCACGAATCATGAAAACTTTGGGTCTATTGCAAAGTTACCTTGCAAGAGATCCAAAGTATTCATGATTCCATGAACAGTCTAAAAATCGAATTTATTTCTTAAATGAAGGCTCAGTCTCACATTTAGACCTATTGGCATACTGGATACGTCATCATGGACATTTAAAGGATGCTTTTGTGTATATGCGATATATATTAAATACTATGTGCTAGTGGCACAAATATGCCTATAGCACATTCTTATCAAATACATTGATATTATCTCATTTGTTCTCATAAGCGTTAGCATATTAATAGTTGTTCTCTGTTCTTTTATGATTTTTTGATGCCATATTTAGCTGTGACATGTATTTTTGCCCGTACATAAACTATTAGCCTGGTAAACCATGGTTGCGGGTTACGACCGCTATTAGTTCAGACTGTCAGGTGGGACTTTAGTCCATGGACACGCCTGTTTATGACATTAGCTGTTGGCGGGACGTTACACACAAGCATATATTTCCGAACGCATGAGGGGCATTTGGAAAGTTGGTAGTATGGTATTTTATCTCAGTAACCGATTTAAAAACCCTATTATGTTTGGTATCACTTTAAATAGTTATCTTTCTTCTATGTTATGGCATAAAATTCATGAGGATGTTATGATGCAAACACGAAAAAAAATTATTGAGAATACATGTACTGTTTGTATACTGGAAAACGCAAACTTTCAGTAAAAAATATAACTTTTTTACCTATTGAAAAGTGTGCAAAACCTATTGAAAAGTGTGCAAAACACTAAGAATAGTCCATGAAATTAGATAATTTTGTACCATTTGGTAGGCAACACTCTGGTACAGTGATTATACAATCTGAGATGCCAACCCTAAATGCCGCTCTTCAGGAAAATGAGAGGCATTTTTCAGGAATCTGGGGACATTTTTCGGAATGCCGCATATTTCGCCAAAAAATTACAAATTGCACGCACATAGAATCTGGTCAGGCGAGCTTCAATATCGCCTAAACAGTACCCTCTTCCCCCTCTCAAAAGCATGAAAAAAATGAGAGGCATTTTTCAGGAATCTGGGGACATTTTTCGGAATGCCGCATATTTCGCCAAAAAATTACAAATTGCACGCACATAGAATCTTGTCAGGCGAGCTTCAATATCGCCTAAACAGTACCCTCTTCCCCCTCTCAAAAGCATGACAGAGAGCTTTACTTCAATTTCATGCATAATATTTTTCGGCGTTCAATTGGCTTCAGTAAGGGCCAAAGATTTGTATAATCTGATGAATTTCTGCATCCACACGTTTTTGCAAAGGAATCCATTTTGTTTTATATCACAGGCATGTTCTTGGACTCGCAACTATTTACCCACTAAAGGAACCTTTTCCAAAACATTACGCACAAAACCAGTCCGTGTTTTATTTTACTACCAGTGATCAGGTATAAACGGTGTAGAGGTAGGAGTTACCCCCATTATTTTATCTGGTACCATTTAAAAATGTTTTTTTTTTCTGTAATTTTGACGTTCGAAATCGTAATGCAGAAATCGTCCTTGAAAATCTGTATAATTCCCAAAAAAATCGAAATGGTTAGCATCTCTGTACAATTGATTACCAGGTTTGTTGTTTCTGAAAACTAAATACTGGAACAGCACTACTAAAACCGTTTAGAAAGCAAAGAAATGCGCCTATTTTCACGTCTAAAATTCACATGTCACAATGCACATATTTTGAAAACATATAACGGTCAGTAGTTTAAAAATAAATTCTCTATGTTGGTATTTTTGTAAAGTACACCTTATGCTCCCTATATTGAAACCAAAAAAAATTTTGTAAACCAGAACAAAGGGAAGATAACTCTTTAAAGTTTCCCATGGCCAGAATGTGTTTAGCTATGAGGTGACTGTCTGGTTCATTTCAATTGAAAACTGTGGCAAACAAAAAAGTAAAACTACCTTGAGAGGAGAAGACAATAAATTGTGTGCTGGTTAATGTGATACCATGATAAGTTCTTATGTCATCGACAAAATATGAGGGGTTGAGTTACCCCACCCACTTCTTGAAAAGTAGGGTGGTGTTATCAGGAATAATTTTCTTGAGTATAGGACTAATCAATCCACGCTTTTCGCGCGACAAAATGATTTTCGCGCCAAAATAATGCAAAACATATTATCAATGGGCTTTTTTCGTGCTCGTGTAATGACACACTTTATAGTAAAATTATATGGAAAATTGCAAAAAAGTCCCATTTTTGAAAGTTTACCAATTCGATATTAATCACATTTTCCAAATGAAAATGTATAAATCGTGTAAGCAGTGATCGCATAATATATTTTAATTAGAATCAAGTTGGTACCAAATCGTTATTTGTGCAATCATGATCCCAAATAAGGTTCCCAATATTCCCTTGTTTTTTTCACAAATATTTTGCCTAAAATTTCCGCATGTTTATAAATCCCTACTCATTTGAGCAAGCTCTGCACGTACACGCCAAGTTCTTTTTCGACAAAAATTAAACCATCAAGTAGCCGTTGAAGTCTAGTTTCAAAATTATATCATTTGATTGCATTTTATCAACGCATTTGGAGTAATGACGCCAAATGAACCTGGTATTATATAAGCGAGCCTCTAAGTAGTGCAGAAGCCAATTTCTGATAATGCAAATTTTACAAACAATCTGGGACATATGAAACATTACTCTGAGACTTGCTTTTCATGTCCATGGTACTCTGTAATCAGACCATTGCTGCTTATCCATTTTTATTCTAATGGATGTATATGTTTATACAATAAGTATGGAATGTTCCATATTTAATAACATTTGATTATCATTTTGATTTGACTTGAAGAAAAAGAGTTTTTTTCAGAGATTCTTAGGAATGTATAAACTAAATCACCATTAAATGCTGATTCTATAGGCATTGAAAGTCAAGTAGTGTACAGAACTTTCTCTGACATTGTGGCATTCTCTCAGGTTACTATCCATTTTAACCTTTGTTGACCATAAAAAGTTACCTTGGCAATTAGTGGCAACCCAGATGAAATCCCTTATAACGTGGCATTTCATCAGGGCCTGCACTGTTTGCTTAGACAAAATAATATTCGAAGAAACAAATACAATATTTATTTTGAAAATTATAACCTGTCACCCCTCAATATATACACCAGACCATACTGACGCAACTGTAATCCAATTTTGTGGGAAATTCCATTTGTTAACTTACGTTCTCAGAAGTTTTGCTATGACAACCTTCTCTTCATTCATGGCAAAATGCTGTCCAATACAATTCCTAGAATAATAAAGTTACCATATAATGCTATATTAGTTTATTTCATAATCATGCACGGTTCTAGAAAGTTTTGTCAGAGAGGGTCCAAATACCACTATAAGCGGGCCACCATCGTCTTGCCAGCGAAACGCCATTTAAATGGCGTTTCACTGGCGGGCCGATGGTGGTCCAACATTGAATGCTGGCTTGGTAGCTTTGTGATTTTCCAGGGGATGCGGACCAGTATTGCTAAGAAGCCCAATATTTTTCTAATTTTTCAGGTGGGTCCGGACCCCCTGATCCTCCTCTGAATCCGCCCATGATAATATTCAATGTATACCTGCAACAGGGACATTTATCAGCATTCAGTTAATTCATCTGTTCCCTTTCAATTGCGAAAATTTTCTTGATGCAGCTAAGCTGCATTTAATTGAGACTACTGCGTATTTATTGGACCTGGATTCATTTTAATTGAGCCAGTGCATGAGATTTCCAACAATGTGGTATGTGCAACCAGCAAAGGCTCAGACCAGCCTGCGCATATGTGCAGTCTGATCAGAGCCTTTGCTCGTCGCTTGAATATACTATGAGTGTTAAACTACTGACCGAACATCTTTTGGAGGTTCTAAGCTTAAAAGGAGGCTGCACATGTTCGTTTGAGTTTACACTTGTCAAAATGTCACATTGTTGGAAATCACATGCCATGGCTCAATTTCTTGTTTGTAGATAATGCCATGTTTATTTGAGCATGCGTAGATCGATTTATCTCATGTTAGTTTTCAACGCTCATATTTGCACAATTGGTATTTAGGAATAAACGCACAGTCTAAATAATTAATACTATGTGAGTTTTAGTTTTAGTTTACCAGGCAACGCTTTAAGAATGCTTGTCGACATCGCGAGGCTTGCGAGTGATTCAACATGCATTCTCAAAGCCGAGCCTGGTAAACTTGATATCAAAAGACGCGAACCTGGTATTTTATTTATCAGTTTACCCATTGGTTCACTCTTCAAACTAGCGATTATGACGTGCTTTTCGATTTTTGTGTTGATTCAGCGTCATTAGCAACGTCTTTCAAAAAGTGCAACGTCATCATGAACTGATAAAGGCAAATGCGGTGAGATAGACAACATTTATCAGACAACGTGCAACAATGCAGTTAATATGCGAGGTTACTTATAAAGAGACATACCACCAGTTAATTTAAAATCAAATATTTTTGCGACAAACACCGCAGACCTAGACCAGACTGCTTCCGATCAAAGTCTTCCTTGTTTGCTATTCTAACAAGCATTTGGTAAATTCTAGCCCTCATTACCAGCCTTTTATATGAGTAAAGATTCGATATTTTAGAGCAATTACTGTAATAATAGGAGATACAATATATAACTTAAAGACGTAACTATAGGTACGACATGCGAAACATTACAGTGGTGCCTTGTTGCACAGATTTACTGGTGAAAGACAACGAGTTTGGTATGAGTAACGTAAATCAAGTAAGTAAATAATCATTTATTATAGTAACTTGTATAACATGTATAAACAAAAGTACAAAACAATAATGTCTAACTGTACACGTGCCCACGTGGGCCTATAAGTCACTCTAAACACAGAAAAAACTATGCGTTAGTTATTTGTGACGATATAATATAATACTCGTTAGAATATTATCTTAAAAGTAGCGTGCTGAGAATGCATGGTTTAGCAATTAGGTGTTATATGACTTTTTGGTTACTGTTAAGGCGGCACCTCATGAATGCGTAATTAGGACTGATCAACCTTAGACATAGGTAAAAGCTGAAAATGAGGATTGGTTTTATTCAAAAGAAACTGTTTCATCTTGCGCCATTACCTCAGTATAGACGCAAAACTTATTATTTAATGTGTTTCCTGGTTATAAGTGACCCCCGTTTTTCTTTTTTTTAACAGCTTTAAATTGAACTTAGAAGAAAGGCACTTAGCATGTGGATTAAAATGCACACCGCGTAACTAAAACCTATTTTTGGGAGACGCCCTTATTTGTAACTGAAGCCCCAGTCCCCTGTACAAAAGAATAACTTAGTTGTTTTTCCCTGTGAATATACCTATGTGTACCCCAATAGATACACGTGGTATATTTGCATTGCTACGATGATATGTACTAGCCTACAGGACTATCTATATCCGATGATTCAACGAAAATCTATTTCGCAAACCTCACTCGTCATCATTTTGACACACACACGCACACACACACGCCATTGTCAAAGTCTATAGGAGTCCTAGACAGTGCCGTGATGAAAGCAGGCAAATAAAAAGCTTAAGCATGAAACATGCATGTACATGTAGCACCTTCCATTTCAATTCATTGACTCTTTTTGCCTAAGAGGTAATTTGTCATGGTTTTGTCGTCTGCTGATATTTTTTTCAAAATCAGTTTGTTTCTTGTTGTTGTTTTTTCTAAAATGATCTTTCTGGAATATCAGTAGACTGCCAAGTAGTTTGGTTCCAGATCATGCCCGACGTTTTGTCGGGCCTGATCTGGGTCCAAATTGTTTGCAAAGGTAATCAGCAGACGACACTAGTAAGTAAAGTGTTTATGACGACAATTCAGGCAACTTAGAGAGTTGACAAAAAATAGCGAATTGGGGTTATACATCAAACTTAAAGAGCATCAAATATTTGCCTGCTAAAGCTATTTCGCTGATAAACTTTGTCAACAGCCGAAGGCAAGTTCAGGTTAAAATGTTGGGCATTATCTGGATCCATACTGTTTGATAACCTACTTGTATTCCTGAAAGACATATTTTAGAAAACAAGTATACTGAAAGAAAATTCAGCCATTATTTAAGGTTCAGATAATACTGTTACTTGAATCGCTTTTTAACACAGGCCATTTCAATGCATCGGCTTTAGATGTACAGTTAAGTTTATGAGTCAGTAGAAGCAGTGAATCATAGCTTAATGCACGAAGATTGGGCCAGTTAAGCAATTTTAGCGTGAAGTTGCTATTGTCTTTATCAGTTTAAACACGTGTTTTGTGTGCTCAAACGAACCATATCATCGAGACGGTTGTTTTGAGTACACACAACATATTTTTGGTTGAGAAATAAGAAAAAATAATTCTCTGTTATGCACTCTTATCTGTGGGACTGACGCATTACCTCCGCTGACCTGTATAAGCCATGTTTTATTTATATCGCTATGTTCACTTGGGGACTAATTCAAAGAAGAGCAGCAAAAACACACCAAAATTCCATCTAATCCCAGCCTATACAAAAACTCATATTAATTTGGAAAAAAATAAATTCAATTACGCGGTATATAACTAAATTTATTTCTCTAATTAATTTTTCAATTAGAATCACCATTAAAGAATAATTAGCAAAAAACGGGGGTCACTGAAGTCCTGGAAACACTATAGTCCTTAAAACGCCAGCAAAATAACTGCATCTGAAAATGTGTTTTTAACATAAGCATAGAGGCAAACATTGTGGACCCAGATCAGACTGCTACTACAGGAGCAGTCTGATCTGGGTCCACACTGTTTGTCTATGAGGCTTCAACTATTTTATTGGACGACAAAAACATGCATTTTGTGATAATGCGCTTTAAGAGTTAATAAATGTGAGTTCAGTGTGTATACGGTTAGGATTTTCAAGAAATGCACGGACATTTGCGCCGCCCAAACAAATATCAATTCATAGAACCTGATTTCCCTTGGGTAGCAGATGAAATAGCCCAACCACGGCCAGATATGAATATTAAAGTTGCCGCCTTTACAGTAAGCAAAAAATCTGTTAATAATTTATAAAAGTAATGATGACTCACCTTGGTCCAGCAGAGAAGGGAACGAACTGGTAAGGATCCATTTTGGATATATTTTCTTTAGAGAATCTCTCTGGAATATACTCCATGTCTTTGTCCCATACTCTTTTATTGTGGTGCAGAGCCCACATACTGATCTGAATAATATGAACATTCAAACTTACTGTTGTGCCAACCAAGAGTGACAGTGACGTATGTTCTTGTTTACAATTGTTAAGTAAAACATTAACTTGTACGCATAAATTGAGCTAACGCGAATCGATAGATCATGTGTATTAATCCTATCCTGCAGAAAACGGACCCATAATTTACGTCTGTACGGACGCTATCTGGAGCGCTGTATTTATTTAATTTCTTCAAATCTTTTATTAAGATACATGTACAAGCGCCTGATTGCAATTAAGATGCAAGCATCTGATTGGATATTTTACGTTTTTAATTGTGGACACAGACAAACGTGGAAACTATTTATTCATTTTAAGCCAATCGTTTCAACAACTCCAATCATTTGCCATTGTTTTAATTGAAATGATCCAAATTCATTTTTTAGTTTACGAGGGCAGGAAGGATCCAAATACAACTATAAGCGGGCATTTCGCTGGCGTGCCAATAATGGCCCAATATTGAATGCTGCCTTCGTAGCTTTGTGGTTTTACAAGGGATCCTGACCAGTTTTGCAAAGAAATCCTACATTTTTGTGATTTTTCAGGGGGTTTGGACCCCCTGTTCCCCCTCTGAATCCGAATATTGGAGTAAATGTGGGTTGATCTGTAAAATATAAATATTTAATATATATTTACCGAAATAACAGTATTCCTTGGAATCACTCTGTCCCCGATATCTAAATCAGTTGTGGTTTCTCGTCCCACTATTGGCACAGGGCAATGTAACCTCAGCCCTTCCTTGATACACATGGTCAAATATTCCAAATTGTTCAGATCATCCCTGTAGAAAATATTAGGGTTAATTATAAGTTCAGTAAATATAGGATCTTACATGAGTGCTCATGTCTAATTGAATTTATATAAACAGGTTATGGAAATGAGATAATATGCGAGGCTTGCTGAGCATTTTATCTCTTTTTTGCAACTAGTTTAATAAATTCCATTATACAGCAGCAGATATATTTGATTCTATTATCACATAACATTAGAATTAATTAGACAAACGCATTTAGGGATTTCAATGCATATCATTGTATCACTCCCTTATTATTATCATTATTATTATTATTGTTGTTGTTGTTGTTGTTGTTATCATTATTATTATTATTATTATTATTATTATTATTATTATTATTATACAAGCCTACCGATGAAGTTATTTTTCTTATTTCTCAACCAAACCATATGTTGCGGGTACCCAAGAGAACGCAGTCTCAATGAGAAAAAAACGCAACTTTAAACTGCTCAGAAATTGATTATAATAGTACGCTTAAATTGCTAATATTATCATTGATTATCTATGCCGTTCAGATGTGGACCAGCACATTAGATTTTAGTACTTATAAAACATGCCTAACAGCACCCAACTTGATGCATCCAGCATGGCTAAAGGTGTAGATTTTCGTCTGAGTCTTCTTCTACATCTATACTTTGTACATGCAAGCATCGAATACTTGCTCGACAATGCGATTATAGAACCAAGATTCCATAAGCTGGCTAATTTACGAAAATAGTTCATAGTTAATCCATCTTAACTCATTAGCCGATGTACTTTTCCATGAAGACGAACACATTTATGTCAGAATGTTCCATTGTATATACCGAGGCGTCACAGGTCACGTTATAATCTTTACCAAATTGCTCTCTGAAGATCTTTTTTGTCATGGCAAACAGTTCAGAGCTTGTTGGAATGCCATATTTTTGGTAAAATATCCATGTAGGGCTTCAAAAATTACAAAGACTTTGAACTGATTGGATGATTATAAAATACTGCCTCTGATTTTGATAGCAAAAGACACAATGCAATACAAATGAAACATTTACATATATTTGTCAAAGATTGTCAGCATGCTGGTGATCTTATCAAACACTGAAGTTTTAACGAAAACACACATTAATAATGTTACAAAAAAGGTTCGACAAAGTGTGCTCTGAACCAAAACCCAATACGTATAAATATAGTAAGTGAGTATGATCAGGAAATACCACAATCAGAAACTGCAGACAAATCCGTGGCATTTGGAGTTTCTAAGCTTAAAAGAAGGCTGCACATGCTAGTCTGAGTCTACACTTGTCAAAATGATACATTGTTGTAAATTGCATGTCGCAGATGACAGGTACCAGAATATAATGTGCTAGCTAATATATGAAACAGTATCCTCATTTACCACTGAAGGTCATCTGTCACTCTCCCCTCCAAAAGCTCATCAATTTCTTTTTGACATCTTTTCTGAATTTCTGGATGCTCCGCCAGAGAATGAAGAATCCAAGATATTGCACTGGCTGTTGTATCATGACCTTTGGAAAAGTAGAAGAAAGAACAATATATTAAGGCCAAATAAAAATAAAGCGTGTAAATTTAGGTAAGGCCTGGTTTCCCTAAACACATGTGTATTTTTATAGTGAAATCCGCCAAAGAATTACCGATTAGGATCATGATTCTTCTATCCCATCCTTACACAAATTATAAATTCTTTTTTTGCTCACCATTTGGAAAAGATGAAAAAGACTTCCAGAAAATCCTGAATACTCTGAGATGTGACACACATCTGACTTCATTTTAACACTACAATGACATCATGGATGGACTTGCGATCTGCGTGTGACGGGCGTGCAGCTGTTTATTTTTTATCTTTTGTCACAGGTTAGTGCGGGTTATGTTAGATAGAATTTTCTCAAATGGACAAAAAGAGTGGAAATCCTGATCTAATTCGCGAGAAATAGTTGCATCAGATGCCTTTTGATATCAGATATATAAATTGAGCTTTTATTTAGTTTCATACACTTGGCATTGCATTACCATTCAGACGCATTTTATCACGACGTTCAAGAATAATGGCAATATGTTCAAAAAACAAGTAGCCAAACGGTCAACGATCGCTCACTTGGGAGCTAGCATAATGTTTGGAGACACCATAATTTACAATGCTCAAAGGCAGTAACTCTGAACTTGAACCAGTGATCAGGGATAAATTCAAACACTGAAGATATTATGCCAGTCTTGGCCAAAATCTACTGCAGCCAATCCCTTACCGCAATGATGCTCCAGATGAAATTAGATTACAATTGGTCAGCTCGTCTCAGAGATATTCACGTTTGAAAATGTGGACCCACGGACGGATGCACAGACGGACAGACGCCGGATCGAGTTCCATCCTACTTCGGCTCTGGTGAGCTAATAAAATGCTTAACCCTTTTTCTGCTGAATCCAAAATGCAGTGTAATGAAGTGGGTCACGCCTGAATTATTTAGGATACAGTTAATCTAAATACCTTCAAACATGAACGTATCCACTTCATTCCTAATTTCCAGAGGTGTCAGGCCTTTGCTATTTTCGTCTTTGGCTGTCAGTAGAATGTCTAAGAAGTCCAAATATTTTCGGTCTTTAAGTCTTCCCAATTCACCTTCTTGTTTCTTTATATGAAGAAATAAATGAAGAGATCCACTGCATGAAATTTACAAATTGCCAATATAATTTGAGCCGTGACATGTGATTTCCAACAATGTGGCATTTTGACATGTGTAGACTTAGATAAGTCTGTGCAGCCTCATTTTAAGCTTAGAGACTCCAAATGATGTTCAGTCAGTAGCTTAACAGTCATAGAATATTTAAGCGACAGCAAAGGCTCTGATCAGTCTGCACGTATGCGCAGGCTGGTCTGAGGCTTTGCTGGTCGCATATACCACATTGTTGGAAATCTCATGTCGCGGCTCATTTGAAAAGGTAAACAACATGAAAACAAATTGTGAAACATATGCAAGGTACATGCAGAGAAAACTATTTATAAACATTGTTTAAAATATTGTTATACAGAATACAGCTTAAGCTGGTGGAAGTGGCGGTGGAGCGGCTTGATGGGGACTGTCTGATGCACTGGCCAGAGACTCAGTGGAACCGAATCTGATTTCAAACTGTGTATGTGATATCTATTTAAGAAATGGAGGATCTTATATGAGTGCTCATGTTTGACTTAATTTATTAAACGAGTGGGGTAAAAGAGATAAAATGCTAGGCTTGCAGAGCATTTTATCTCTTTTTCGCAACAAGTTTAATAAATTCAATGATACAAGAGCACGAATGTTAGATTCTATTTATCATATGACATTAATAACTTTAAAATCTAATTTCTGACGTAAAAACATTATAATTTTGTCATTATGTACGCAACGTTGTTATGGACGTCATAACGCTTCCCATAAATCTGTAAACCACTAGTGGTTTATCGATTTTATTGCATGGCGTTATTTCATTCCCAGACGCGACGTCATGTGATGAATGAAGAATAATAAATAACTGTGAAATTTTTGCAAAGTATAACATTGTTTAAGTTGTTGGAAACGCTAAAGCTGGTAGAAATGGGGGTGGTGGGGCTTGAGAGATGTTTCACTGGCCAGTTATTCTAATGAACAGACTCATGGGACCGAATCTGTTGTTCTTAAATTGTGTCTGTTTTCTCTATTGAATAGGATTCTTTTATTGAATGTTATTTTTGGATAGAAAGGTTAAAGAAAAGCAATTAGTATTGCAAGCAAACAAATATATCAAACTTATGTATAAATTTTGGTTGAAAATAAGAAAATTATTTTTCTGTTTGTTGCATAGCCTAGACGGGGTCGCTAGGTGTCACCACTCCACACGTTAGTGCAGGCCAACTATATAGTGTCCATGAGTGACCAATAATTCGCTGGGCCTGGGACAAGTCAGTGACTAGTCATATGTACTGTTCTATCATTTAATAATTCCTAAGTAAGCCCACTGCAGAATTACTCTCGGGCACACACTAGACGAGACAGATACATTTCAGAACCAAACAACTCCTAATTACTAACTGCCCTCTCTCTCCTTGCATACTCGTATATATACTTTAGTTATCAGAATAAGTCGGGCAATGACGTACTTTGGGTGTTAACCTTGTAATAATATAATCTTGTTTATGTAGCAGACCTGTCCGGTAAGCTATTGAACTTCACATAAACCTGTCAGACGTTATAGGAAAACAACTCCCTAACACCTCTTAAAGCACTCTAAAGTAGATAGTCAAGGCGTGTCTTGACAGCTATATCAAATTTATAGTTTTGTTTACGAAATTCCAGAGAGGCCAATTAACCGAGGAATGCACTTATATTTTGGAGAAATTACGAAGGCATTAAAGAGGAAAGAATGCTGCCCCATTGCATGCCCTACAGCCAAGGGGTTCTCTAGCCACCAGACCACTAGGTAGCGCAGTCCATTACGCCACATCACTCTCTACGCCAGGGGTGTTTTATAAGATTTTAAATAAAACACCTAGCTTAACATGGATAAACTATTAATACGAACATTGCCCTCAACCAAAAACACTCCTAATATGAACATTGACCTCAAAAACATGAGATAGTAATTTAATATTGACCTCAAAAACATGTAAAAGAATGCTTTACACAAATTAAGCGGATTAGCCCTTAACATAACCATTGGAGAATAACACACTCATTCCTTCTGCAGTGGAAACATTAATCCAGCATGCACAGCCCTAAATGAGTTCTCTAAACACTTAACTAACTGTAACTACTATTTTCATTTCCTCTTCTCATGAGTAATTTAGTTCAGTTACCAGGTCATTTATTTGTCAAGCAGCACTCTTCCTCACTTTGGGTTGTACCATTACCATTTGGCTCCAGAAACTTGTCGTTGTCACAGTCAATGTCAATGATTGATATGTCACTGCCCCAGCTTGCTAGAGAAACTGGGTCTCCAACCTGTATCTGCTCCAAGGTGTTGTCCGGGCCCTCTGTACATTGAGGACTATTTGCATGTTCTGCTGGATGCATCATATGACAGGCTTCCGCTGACCAGATTATCTTTGCCATAATTTTGTCCCTTGGCTGGTAAGGGCAACTGCGTGCCTGTTTCCCCTCTAGTGTCATCTCGTCGATCAAATCACCTAGCGTGACATACCGCCAGCAACTTGGTTCGAATGCAGATGTCACTTCTGCCATTGTCAAATGCTTGTATGGTATAATCCGATAAATTATAGCAGAATAACAATTTGTGTAGCTCAGTTACACGGTGATGTTCAGTTAGTTCTTTCTTGTACGAAACACAATTGGTGAATGTATGAATTTCCATTTTGATACCTCTAAAATCTGTGCTTAAGGTTACTTGGCACCTTTAGATAGCCAGGTGTTCATTTTTTCCAATAATTGCTACTATGTGTATTGCAAATCAGCAATTAAATCATGATTGTTTCTTCTCTTCCCCAATTAGTGAGTACACCTGAATTTAATCTGATTTATTCATCTACATGTTGTCCTAGATACTGTTTCCAACCACAATTGCTGCTTCTTATAGAAGGAATGTCTGGTATGGCTCTGAACAATTTACTACTGCACACTACTAGTTTATCTGTCCATCTGTGCAGCCAAGGACTGCTCCATACATTTACCACAATAATATCTGTTCAGGACAAATAATTCCAACCACATAGTATAGCCAATATATGATTGTTCCACTATTTACAAATTTACTAGACGTAGCCGCTTCTTCCGGTGGGGCAGACTGTACCCTGCCCTGAAGTGTAGCCGCCTCATCCGTTATCTTGGAGTAGGACACCGGTTCCATTTGACTTGTGGGTTTGTCCCTATTCCTGTCTCCTTGTTTAACCTTTAAAATGGCTTTACGCTGGCACCTGGGTAAACAGTTGAAAGAGTGCTTACCCTTTTTGAAATTTTGAATATACCAAAACAGAAGGCCAGTAATTACTGTAGAAACCCCTGGGTTTATCATAGATATAAGCCCATGAATATTAGCCTATTACATGGTATGTGTTCCACCCAATTTCAGGCCCCCAGCGCCAGGGTAAACAAGTGTATTTAATCTTACTTCATACAGTTACTTATTTACATTTACCATATTTACATTGAAGACTAGTTTAGCTTAAAACATGTCAACAATAGCGTTAACAAGGGTTTTCACCTTACACTGGCACACGTGCGCCACGCATCTCTTTTTCTTTGTTAATGCATCAACATTCACCTAATCGGACCAGTCGTAATCAACTGTTTCCATCGAGTCACCGTCATTCAATATACTGTCATTGTCAGAAATTGGGGAGGTCTCTTCACGTTCCCTACGTTCACGATTTACGATGCGTTTTCTGAGTTCCATAGGAGGGATATCATCCTCCTCATCTGAGTCATACGGTATTTCGGTACCACTTTATCTATGGGATTTTCCGGTTCAGACTCAGGAGACACCTCTGTTTCCTCAGAGTCATCTGATTCTAGGGCTACTACGAAGGTAGCCTTTCGCCGCAGTTTACCTGTGGCAGTTAATGGTATTTCCCAGTCATGGATTTTCGCCAATTTCAGATGTCCCTCATGCGCCTTGATTATCTTACCATTAAGCTGATTTTTAAAGACAAAAGTTACCGGTGAGGTCTGTCCAATGACCAGATAAAAAGGTTCCCACTTAATGTCAAGCTTTCCAGAGCGTGCATGCTTCCTATAAAAAACAGGGTAACCAACTTGTATCTGTACCTCCTGTGCACTTTTATTGGCATACTTAGCCTGACGATGTTGCTGTTTCTTCAGCCGGCCATAAACTAATATGAATGCTTTGTGCTGTTCTAGCAAGGCCATCTGGTGCATGTCACTCCCCTGATACTTGGATCTGGGTTTAAGCAAGTTGTCAATTGGCAGGACCACGTCCCTGTTGTACACCAGATAAAAAGGTGTGTAGTCAGTGGCTTTGCTGACATTAAAGTGAATGGCAGCCCGAACTTGATTTAAATATAGGATGGCAGCCCGTCAGCCAATTTGTTAGCTAGAATGTCATGGAGGGTGCGATGGAACCTCTCAACCTGGTCACATGATGAATGTCCTCAATGTTTCTTTCATGACCCGATTGACATTTTCTGTACCATTATCCGTCACAAGCTCTAGCGGGCAACCAAAACGAGGGAAAATCTCTTCAATTAGTAGGTGGGCAATCGTGTCTGCTGTTTTGTCTGGCACAGCAAAGGATATGGGGGAATACTGTTTCCTGGATAGGGGGTTTTGTTTTTTGAGCTGACCTAGTTTGGCAGGTCACGCAAGAGGAAACGTAGTTATAAAGTTCCTGAAAGTTCCTGAAAGAGATTTGGCCTGTAATACTTTGGCTAATCCCTTTAAAGGTTTTCTGGACGCCCATGTGACCATTGTCATCATGGTACTGTTTCACCACTGCTTCATGCAGATGATGGGGCACATATAATCTCAAGGTGGGATTATCATCGGGGTGTGACAGATAGTCAACAACATCATTTTCTATGATGTACCTACGCTTTATTGCAGGGGATGGTGCACTAGTCTCAAGACAAATTTTGATATCAACTATTTCTTTGTCCTTAGCTTGTTCCACTGTCATGTCAACGTCAGTCAAGTCCCAAGTTGGCGCTTCCATTAAAGGGTTACCAGCAACTTCATAGCTTGCAAATTGTTTAGGGTCAATTTCATTGGAATTGATCACATCAACCTCAAATGTATTGTCATTTAACTCAACCTCAAAGGGTTCGGCCTTGGCTTAGGCATGTCCTCCATCAGGTTTACGTGATAAAAGATCAGCGCAGGTGTTTTCTGTACCTGCTATATACTCTACGGTACAATTATAGCCAGCCATGCTAAGCGCCCAAAGCTGAATTTTCTTGTTTTGCATTGGAGACTCAAGCAGATACTTTAGCGGCTTATGATCGGTCTTGATAACGAACCTAGCATCGTGTAAACAATAGTCCAACTTGCACAGAGCATAATTTATACTATACGCCTCTTTGTCAATTGTTGACCATTTGCATTGGGTCTTGCTCAACTTGTGTGACAGGTAATAAATGGGTTTCTCATTTTTGACATTTGGCAAAACGTTTTCTTCATCCTCACATGCCTGTGTCAAGCAAGCGCCAATACAGGAGTTGCTCACATCTGTATAAAGAGTATAAGGCTTGTTTGGATCAGGGTACTAGGCTAATAAAGGTACCACAGTAAGACTTTGGCACTCATCTGTCTACTTGAATCATGCATATCTTCTGGTCAAAGCAATTACAGGTTCAGCTATCTCAGAGAAATTTGGAATAAACCTACGGTAGTATGATCCCATACCGATAAATGAACCTACCTCCTGCACACATGTTGGGGGAGGTAGAGATGCAATGGCCTCAACCTTTTGGCAATCAGGTTTTATACCTTCAGAACTGATTATGAATCCCAAATAAGTTGTTTCTGACCTTAAGAAGAACACTTCTTTAATTTAAGTTTCAGTCCATGTTCTCTTAATCTGTCAAATACTTGCTGCAAATGATGTAAATGCTGGTCAACTGTTTCACGGTATATCATCAAGATAGGCTGTTGCAAAATGGCCCAGCCCTTGAAGGACTATAGACATTAGTTCCTGGAAATATGCAGGTGCATTTGAAAGACCAAATGGCATTACATTGAATTCAAACAGACCACAGTGACATGCAAAGGCTGTCTTTTCCTAATCTGCTTCATCCATCAACACTTGCCAGTAACCAGACTTAATCGGACAGTAATCTAATGAAGTGAAGTATTTTGCTTTCCCTAAAAGAGCCAAGATATCATCTATCAAAGGAAGGGGGTATGACTTTGGTTTAGTAATTTGGTTTAGTTTCCTAAAATCTACACAAAATCTTTTGGACCCATCTTTCTTGTCAACTATTACAACTGGAAAACTCCACAGAGATTTTGATCTATGGACAATGTTTGCACCCATCATTTCATCAATGGTCTTCTCAATAACCTGTCTACTCTGTATGGGGGTCCTATAGGGTCTTAACTTTATAGGAGGGTTGCTACCGGTGTCAATTTTCATGGTCACAGTGCTAGTGTGTCCAAGTTCAGAGTCTACACTTGCAAACAAGTTCTTATTTTTCTTAAGAAACTTCTGAATTTGAGGCTTATAATGAGATGGGACATCCACATCGGCGTCCCACGCCTTGCAGTCACCTGGTTTTGTATTTTTGACCAAATTATTCACACTTTCTATCCTACTTGATGCAATTGGATCAACTTTAGCAATTACACAGCCCTTTGATAAACTTACTGTTTGATTTGTATTGTTCACTACTAAAATTGAAAAACGCCTGTTTTTGGACATTTTAGCAATTGAATTTGAAACCATTAAGCAATTTTGATTTCCCATCAACCCTTTCTCTATAGCTGAAACTGCATACAACTCACCAGAGGGTATCTTACCATTTTCCTTAATTCAGCCAGTACAGAGAGTAGCTGACTGAGATTTAAGAAGTGTTTTTGATCCCAGACACACAAGAGAAGCAATATGTATGTCTTCCTCAAGGGGTACAGTTGTGTCACCAAACTTCAAAAGGCCTAGGTCAAAGTAGAGTCTAACTCTATTTTGTACTAACCAGTCACGTCCCAAAATAAAATTTCTATTTATGGACGGTGATACATGAAACCTGTGTATACATTCGGTATTCCCGATTTTACAAGACAATGTGACAAACCCGTCTACTTTTAGTAATCCGACATTAACTGACTGAAGTTGCGCCACCTTTTTAATCAATGCAGGCTGCTGCTTCAATGCACGGTACACGCCTCTATGCATTATTGAGACCTCAGCTCCACTATCTAACAATGACCTATATTTGTTTTTACCCACTTGAAGTAAACATGAATTTGGACTTCCTGTCAATGCTATGTTATATTTTGGGATGTTTTTAAGCTTTTTTCTCCTTTTGTGGGCTTCTACACGAAAGGAGCGACCTAGTTTTCCTGATTGCTGGACCCTGGGAGCACCTTGTCCCCTATTCAGGTCAGCCACCCGTTTTCTACACTCATGCTTGAAGTGACCCTTCTTGGCGCAGTACCAACAGGTCATTTCTTTCTTATAGTCCTTCGAGTTGTGTTCTTTTGTATTATCAACCGCGTTTAAGCGGGGCTTGGAGCGGCAATCTTTAGCAAGATGCCCCGTTTTATTACACTTATAACAACGTCTAGCGGGTCTATAATGATCTACTTCCATTCGATCATCATCTTCAGTGGAGACGTACTGATGCCTAGTACGCAGACTAAACCTTTTACGTAGGTTCTGCTCATTTGTTGCTGTTGTTACGGCAGCATCCAACGTTTGGGAATTTGCTCTTAAAACCTTAAGTTTTAATTGGTCTTCTTGTAAACCGTCAGCAAATATGTCAATTTGCTGTCTTTGAACAGTCGTGCCTTGCTGTGCAGGATACGCATCTTTGGCCAAAGTCAAAAGCCTCTCAGCATACACCTGGACTGTTTCTCCAGGTTTCTGCTGGACTTTCCTAAGCAGCATGATGGCATGCTGAGCATCAGTTACTTCTGAAAACCTAACGCTAAGTTCGGCCTTAAGTTGGTCCCACGTAGCTTGTTGGTTGTTGTCTTGGTACCTACAGATCAATTCACTAACAGGGCCCCTACTGGCTTGATATGCAACCTGTTTAATCCTATCATCATTCCCTAGATTCGCTAAAACTGCATATTTTTCAATGGACTTAACCCATTCCTTAAATATCTTGGGGTCCCCTTCATATGGCGTTATAATTTGATTAATTCCTTGGGCCCCCAAAGATGTGGAAACATTTAACATTTCCACTGCCAAATTTTGAAACACTTGTGCCAAATCAGTGTCAGCCATTTTGTCAGATAAACTTAGCAGAAAAGGTTAAGGACTTACCCGTCAATGTGTCCTAGCGCTGTAGTCTGTGGTAAAATGCAATCGTCCCAGCAATGTAACAACTGTGATCCTCCCAGGAACGAAGCACAACAGTAGCACAAGTTCAGAATAATTCAGGTCCAGAATTATTCAATTGTTTGTAAAATTAAGTCCAATCCTGGTCCACGGCACCAAAAGAAAACTGTGCTGCATAGCCTAGTCGGGGTCGCTGGGAGTCACCACTCCACACTTTAGTGCAGGCCAACTATGTAGTGTCCATGAGTGACCAATAATTCGCTGGGCCTGGGACAAGTCAGTGACTAGTCATATGTACTGTTCTATCATTTAATAATTCCTAAGTCAGCCCACTGCAGAATTACTCTCGGGCACACTAGACAAGACAGTTACATTTCAGAACCAAACAACTACTGATTACTAACTGCCCTCTCTCTCCTTGCATACTCGTATATATACTTTAGTAATCAGAATAAGTCAGGCAATGGTGTACTTTGGGTGTTAACCTAGTTGTTGGTTGGTTTTGTTGCTTTACGTCCCAAGTCAACAGCTATGGTTATTACGGGACGATCAGTTCACCTAACCATACTTTTTCCTGGGCAGGCTTGAACAAGTGGATAACCAGTAATTCGTGATCAAACTTTCACTTGTAACTGACAACAACCCTTCCTGAATGAATCAGCGGAAGAGAGGAGAATGACTGTAGAAATTATTTCATGATCAATCTCCACGAAAGTATGGGACCGGGCTGGGATCAAACTCACGACCACTGGAATTGCAGTCAGACACGCATCTGTAGCCAGACACGTTACCGACTGCGCTACGCTGCCCGGTGTGTTAACCTAGTATTAATATAATCTTGTTTATGTAGCAGACCTGTCCGGTAAGCTATTGAACTTCACATAAACCAGTCAGACGTGATAGGAAAACAACTCCCTAACACCTCTTAAAGCACTCTAAAGTAGATAGTCAAGGCGTGTCTTGATTGATAGTTTTGTTTACGGAATTCCAGTGAGGCCAATTAACCGAGAAATGCACTTATATTTCGGAGAAAATACCAAGGTATTAAAGAGGCAAGAATGCTGCCCTATTGCATGCCCTACATCCAAGGGGTTCTTTAGCCACCAGACCACTAGGTAGCGCAGTCCATTACGCCACATGTTACGCACTCTTTACTAAAGTCCTGAATTAGTCTCACTGTGAAATATACCCATAATGATTTTTTGGTAAATTGACATTGGTATATCACATGGTTTTAATTGCTGTTGTTTCGGGGTCTGAGACAGGAGCTAATCTATGAGAAGACACCATTTAGATTTATCTCGATCTGTTTATGCAAATACTTCATGAGGTACCCTTGTTGATTAGCTAAAACCAAGTTTGAGGCCATTAAAAACGTTTCAAAGCCTCTAAGCGAGATGAGCCTTTTGAGAAGTACATAAGAATAAAATATGGTTTGGAAATGTGGCTCTATTTATGTACTACTATGAGTGGTCAGTGGCTGAGCGAACCAGCATACAAGATTTTGGTACTAAGTGTTACATAGACATGCAGAAGTATTAACCGCAGCCCTAACAGAGTCTTTGCCTCTCGCGAAGTATGGTTGTAGCTGAAGACTTAGATAAAAATGAAGACTTCTATACTTGTTCGACCCATCAGTATGGGCATGCAAAGGAGACTTTTGTACATACTCGATTAGTACCAAAATATCATGAACTTGCTCAATAGTGTTACGTGTTTATTGGATTCTGTTTTGCACCTTATGGGCTTGGTTCAATGGGTAGATTGCAATCTATAATTAACATTCCGTGGACATAATAATTTGCTTCTCAGGTTTTAGTGACACTGCATTCAACATTTCTTTTATCCTAAAGTTTTAGAATATATTTAGGGCGGTCAAAAGATTCGTCGTTCTTTTGAGTACCAACAACATAGGCCCTATGTTTTGGTTGAGAAAAAACAACGATTTTCAATTAAACTGGTCAAAATAAATTAAGCCCCACCAGAAATTTTCCCATAGACTTAATGTAAATACATTCATGTTTAATTTATCATAACATTTTACTGAATAAAGATTTTTCCATTACATTTTCAGCGAAGTAGCAGCAACGTATCTTCTCACCATACGCTAGGTTTCAGATTTATTGATAAGTTTTCCATAGAGCCCCACACATTCCAGTAAATGTCCCGTTTCGTTCACTATCATTCCTATAGTAAAATTGGCCCAAAATTGAATATTCTTGGAAAATTTAGCAGACACCCAAAGAAAATCGGTATTGTCAATTCAAACTTAGTGTAATTACACCCAAGACATTGTTGTCTAACTTGGATGGAATTAGAATTTTCAACTACCATCGATATTTTTTAAATAAACAACTAAACTTTAGGAATTTAACATAATGGCTATGGGAAAAAGAGACATGGGGCTTAACTTATTTTGACGAGTTTACATACTTCTTTCTGAGGCCTGGCCTCGAGGTTATAAAACTAGAGTTCATTCTCAGACTCAAAATAAAGAGCAATGTTTGGCTGATTGCGCTTTATTTTTGGTTTGAGACTGTACTCAAATTTTATAACCTCAAGGCCTGATTCAAGATTGTTTGTTTGTGTTAGGTCAAGTACACATTTTGCTATTCTGTACCCAAGGGCATACCAATGTTTCTCGTCGTTTGGTGATAACTTCGTCAGCAATAGAATGGACATAATCACAGTCTTTGTTGAATTTCCGCCCCATAGAAGACAAATTCCAAAACATGTCCAAATATAAATGTGGTTTCCTGCAAAAATGTGAGAAAAATAATATTAAACATTTTACTTTTGTGTTTATATTTTATTGTATTTGTACAATACGCTGACAAATACCAAGCAAAACATTAATACATGTATACGGTAAATGTAGCATGCAAGCATTTTAGGAGAGTGATTCAGAACAAAAATAGTAAATGAGTATGATCAGGTAATACCACAATCACCAACTGCAGACAACCCCCTGGCACCGCGAGGAAGAGCCCCTCAATCATCACGAGACACCAGGAAGACAAATTAAGCAAAGCAATAAGCTCTCTCTTCCCCATCAAGATGATTGCAATACTAGAATGGACATAAAGTAACGTGCAATAAAACATAGAACAATTACAGACTCCCACAATGGGAGTAAAAATAAACAAGAAGTCAACAACAACAGAACCACCGCCTTAGAACGGACAGCAGCCTAAGCCATCGGGGGGCTTAAATGCATTTTACTGGTACCAAATCTTTGCCTTTTGGCGAAAATTAATTTGATCTGTAAAATAATTAAAGTACAAGCTGCCTGTTCAAGGGCGTGGTTCTGTTGTCGTTAATTGGTTGTTCATTGCTGTTTCATTGTGTAGAAAGTGGTTTTTGTCTTGGTTATGCACTGTGGTTGTGATGTGCGATATTTAGTCATGTGGTCATCTTATTAGAGGAGATGGTTGAATTACTATGGCTGTGTTCTTGCTGTGGTGAGCGTTTTATTCGTGTCCTGTTGGTTCTAAACAAAATAATAATCCAGGGTGAAGAGTTGGCACGTATATAGACATTTAAGCCCCCCTTCACACACACACACACCATGTGCCCTATGTTGCTGTTTGTTCCAATGTGGTGATTCTGCTATTGCTTATGAATTGTTTGCTGTTGTTCCCATTGAACATTGTTGGGTTTTTATGTTAGGTCCTTGTTTTTTGGTTCGTTTCTCTGTGTTCGCTGTAATTCCCATTGTCTGTTGGGGTTAATGTTAGGTCCTTGTTTTATGTGTTACAGTTGATTGAACATCTTATAAGAATGGGTAATTGCATGATCTTGTCGTCGTTTGTGCTGGGTCTGCCAGCCAACTTCTTTGTAAAGGTTGTTCAAAAACATAAGCTTGGTTGCAACAGTTATGATTTTGGCGGATTCATTTTGAATCTTGTCTATACTGAACGAAACTTCTAAACCGCCACTCGATATTTTCTCAAATATTCTAACATCTTTTATACGTATATATCTAAATTTTACACTAAATAAGAACAAATCAATTTTAAAGCAAATGTCAAAATTTCATTATCATACTTTGACAATAACAAGCTCAATTTGCAGATTGTTTAAAGGCCCCATCACATTGATTTTTCACACAAATGCTAAATTGTAACACATCACCTGTTAATACCGCGTATGGTCACCCTGCGCGTTGATTACTGCCAGACAACGGCTTCTCATCGAGTTAATGTAATTTTGAAGGAAGTGCTGGGGCAAATTTCTCCACACCTGCAAAATATCTCGTTCCAGCTGGGCGAGGTCTTGCTGAGCCGGCATGCGACGTACTCTTCTATCGATTTCATCCCATACGTGTTCTATGGGGTTTAAATCAGGACTGCAGGCCGGCCAGTCAAGCATCCGGATATTATTTGCCTGTAGAAGTCGAATAGTATCTCGTGCTGTGTGTGGGCGGGCGTTGTCCTGCATAAAGACCATGGGACCATTTGCCTGTATGTGTGGTAGCAACACAGGCCTTATAATCTCATCTCTATACCTCGCCGCATTTAGGTTTCCTGCAAGTCTAACCATGCCAGTCTTTGTATGCATCGAGATGCCTGCCCAAACCATAATGGATCCACCGCCAAACATGTCCCTCTCGACAACACAGCAGTCTTGGAATCTCTCTCCACGACGGCGGTACATCCGAACAAGACCATCAGCTCGTCGTAGTTTAAAACGCGATTCGTCAGTGAACAGCATGCGCCCCCACTGCGCTCTTGTCCATCTGAGATGACGTCTAGCCCAATTGAGGCGTTGGCGACGATGTCTGCGGGTTAAGACAAGGCCGATGTATGGTCGACTGGCCCTCAATCCTGCATGACGCAAACGACTACGGACAGTATTATCAGATACTGGCCGTCCATGTGTACCATTTGTCCTATTTGCCGTGGCAGTAGCAGTCATACGACGGTCTCGTAGGTGGCTGTTCAGGATATAGCGATCTTGTCCTTGTATAGTTACTCTTCCACGGGGTCGTCGTCGAAGCTCTGCAACGCTGCTAGTCGCCTGGTACTTCGCCCACAGTTGTTGGACTGTTTTGTGGTGGCGATTCAGTATTCCAGCAACCTAAAATGGGACAAAAACAAACTTTGTGGCGCTACCTTTGGGACATGATTGATATGTTCTGAATTTGTTTTAATGAGATAACAGTTTTAGACAAATCAGAGAGTTTCTATGGAAGCCCATATGGCCTAAAATAACACAAAAATGCTTTGTGGAAATTGAATGATTTTAACAACAAACTTATTCAAACACGCGTTGCCCATAAAACGTGTACTGCAGCATTGACTTGACATCTTTGACTTTTTAATGCAGAATTCTTGCATCACCACATCAAAGTATGGTAGACTATACAGGACATTTAATGACATGTGAATTTTACAATTTTTCGTTAAAAAAACTCGTTCTACGAGTGCAAACAGAAAAAAGCCAACATTTTGAAATGTTTACATCAGGCTTTATCAAAACAACTCAAAATTTGTGATAAACAACGAACCTGTCTCAACGAGGCCCCGCCTTGGATAAGGCCCACAGCCCTACCCCTCTCCTCTATACTCATTCGGCCCATAGTTTGGCATTTATGTGATGCAATACGAATTCTGGAACGTTGTCAATGAAGATACGACTGTACATGCGCCGAAAAACATTGGCCATCGTGCTCCACATGCAAAACCCAGTATAAGGACATTATCGTTACGCATAAGTGAATATTCTTATTTAATCTTATTTTGTAATGTTCAATCGACAGATACTTGTGACAGAAGGCACTGTGTCAAATATTGTTTCAAACGGTTGTATAATTAAAAACTTATATTGAAAAATTATATGTTGTAAACTGGCGGTTTAGAAGTTTCGTTCAGTATAGTTCATTCTTTCCATACTGAGTACTGATATACCATATTACATCACTTTATACAAGTAGAGGTCGGTTACTAGAATAATAGTTTCCAGTGACATACGGTCCTGCTTGAATTTCAGTTTACACATTATATGGATTCTGAACCAAACATTCTGCTTAATATATTTAATATGTTGATGCCACCTACAAGCATTGAAACCTATAGGCCTTTTATTAGAAGTGTTTGCGAAAGAAAACGTCTACCATTTGTACATTTTGCATATATAAAAGTGGATGAAAAGGCTTATTGATTTTGCAAGAAATTAAGAGAGATTCATTTAAAGGGGGGATGAAAGTAACTAACCAGATAGCTGCCATTATGGACAAAGTTTTTCAAGAAAGAGCAGCAGTCATAGGATTATCTACTATGATAAAATTGTATAAAAAAGGACCCAGTATAGAGCCCTTTGGCACTCTAGATTTGATATAAACCCTTTCCGAAAAGCTACCAAGGAGCACTACACGCTGGCGACCTCCAGTCAGGTAGCTTTGAAACCATCCAAGGACGACTGCTGACAATCTTTAAGTTTGTAAATTAGTCCTTCATGCCAAAGACGGTCAAAAGCTTTGCTGATGTCACAGAACTCCGCCAGTACCTCCTTGCCAGCATCTAGTGCCTCAGGAAATTTATAATATAAATACGTTACAGGGTTCATACAGGCAAGTTTGAGTAAAATTCAAGAACTTTTCAAGGACTTCTCAAGACTTTCTTAGTTTTCAAGGACTAAAAGTTAAGGAAAAATCCTGATTTGAGTGTTAAAATTCTACTTCAAAAATGCTAGACTGAGATAATGGAGAAATTAGTACTAGAAAAGGAGTATAAAATTGTTGTGCCTTTATTTGATGCAGCATTTGCTGCACCAAATAAAGGCACAGCAATTTTACACTAACTCAGGTCTCTATCAACAGTGTTCAGTCCTACAGAAAATAGAAGAATTCAATGTCTTTTCAAGGCTTTTGAGTGTTGTTCCAGTACTTTTCAAGACATATTTAATTTTCAAGAAATCCCTCTAAATTCAAGTACTTTTCAAGCGTGTGTGAACCCTGAGTTAGTTGGTTAATATTAGTCACCTGGAATAAAGTAAGAAAGATGACAAAGAACAGAAAACGATACCATCAAGTACCACACCTGACCCAGGATACCACATGGGAAAGTAACAAAAATACAAAAGCATCAATAACAAGAGCCAAGAGGTCAACCCTTTCCCATCAGGTAACAGCAAGGTAGCAAGAACAGACCTGAAAGCATGAGAAACACAAGACACAAAAAACACAAATGATCCAAAAAAGAAGCACGGCCTTGGAACGGTCAGTAAAATTATTTTACTGGAGGGCTTAAACCTGTTTCACTGCTTGTATAGATGACTGCAAAGATGATACCAAGTTTTTATCTTGGAGATGATTATTTTTTTAAAATGATATTGGTCGCCATTGGGATCGTTAGTTCAAGATTTTCTTATTTCTGAGAAAACATATACTTACCTAAACCGCATGACAGATCGTACAGAGAGATCATTCATCGCTTTAACATACAGGTTGGATTCTCTGAAAAAGGCACAAAACATGTTTTCACATAAGTTAAACTTAATAACCAGCCAACAAACAGCATTGGGCCACTATCAGCCCGCTAGAAAAACGCCATTAGATGGTGGCCAGCTTTTAAAATTGAGCCAGTGCATGAGCATACGCGCAGTCTAATCAGAGTCTTTGCTAGTCGCTTGAGTATTCTTTAACTGTTAAGCTACTGACTGAACATCATTTGGAGTCTCTAAGCTTAAAAGGAGGCTGCTTAGGCTCGTCTGAGTCTACACTTGTCAAAATGACACATTGTTGGAAATCTCATGCAGCGGCTCAAATTTAAACTGGGTAATACAGTGGATCACTGTACCCTATATTTCAATGCTTAATGATTCTGCTTAATTTCTGTTAGACTATTTGTGATAATGGTTCATATGATCAGAATTTTGACCTTGAAATAAAAAGTATATCACTGTGACCTATACTTTTGGTGTTTGTTTTACTGAACTTTAATTATGTACCTTGACGAAATTTGATGTATGAACATTCATTTTTTAAATCGTGTATACATATGACCAGAACTATCTGACACCACATCGACCTATACTTCATGAATAAATGTCATTTTTCGGATACGGAACAGTCGGCGACCTTACTGTTGGCCTGTATGACCTGTGTTTCAAGTTTTTTTATTATTCTTGTTATCTGCAAGGTTAATGAATGACTTAACATCTTAATTGGCACAATGTATACAGTCATCCACTTTATTTTATGTCAAGTGTCCTGCCATACTGAACTTTTATACCTGAATGTTATACCCAAACACCTAATACTCTACAAAAAAAGAAAGCAACATCACTCAACCCTGAGATATAGGTCGAGGTGATCTACTTTAATTTTGAGTTCAAACATCAATTGATACTGAACAGTTATCCCAGACTGTTTTGTTCTTATATCAAATAGTTTTCAAGATATAAATCAAAGGACCTCTGACACTTTGATAGGGTATCTGCCTAATTTTCAGATGCTACCCAAAACTTCCTAATGCATACGATATCACTGGTATCCATTTAAGTATGACGATTGATGTATTAGGAATGAATTAAGGTTATAATAAGACAGGCAGATCCCTACGACAAAACAGGAGACGCTACCAAAGGGGGTAGGTGCTGCAAAATTTGACTTCACCAAAACATTTAGAAATCAATTATTTTCACGTGTATGGGTATTATATCACCATTACTCGATTACAAATTACAGTGAAGTATTTTAAAGTCCAAAATCATGAGCATTTCTGTTGTTGCGTTTTCTATCTGATTTGTTAAGAAATATTTTGAAGTGCAACTGTAGTCCATATTCAACCTTGATGACAATGTATTTACCTGGTGCAATATTATGCACTATATCCATTCATCCATGCGTAAAGTACACCTAGTCAATGGCCATGTAGTTTATGTGTATTGGATACAGTATATGTTCAAAATAATCTATCAACTAAATTTTCATAAGCTAAAGAAAAATATGCTAAAACGTTGTAATATTTCATGACTAATGGGTTATGAAAAGGGAGCTTACTTGTTCTAATTATTTCTTTATACTGGAAAAAAAATTCAAGAGAGCACACCAAAAATCCGAATGCTAATGTTCGGGCTCGCCCAGACCTCAAATTTTGGGCTGTGGGATATCATTCCCCCCACCCCAAGTTCCATCTAGCTTTTCACATATATTATGTAAAATATAAGAACACACTTACGTGCAAAAGGATTAGTTAGAACACGAGGGGAATGATGTTTTAATTTTTTTTTCTATTTCCTATATGTATAATACAAAAAGTGACTATTTTAGCCCAAAAATAAAGCAGTACATTTATGCAAATAGGACATCAAATGCAAATCCATAAAATAGAGACCAACAGCGAGCTTATATATGAAGATGGAAGCATTTGATCGACTTTAATTTTTATCAAAATTATAGGCAGCGATACACTGTGATTCCCAAAACCACCGTCAGAGGTCCTTACTATATAGGTTCACCATTATAAGTCAATTGGAACATTATCTTTAGACGCAAAAGGACAAGTGTGTGTACATGCAACCCAAAAGTCAGTAGTCTGATTCTGCTAAAACTCAAACCTGTCTGAGAGTTTATACCTTCCGTGATTACCTGTTAGTTTCATTGAGCTGTTTTGTTTGTATGTTTGTGCTCATGCTTTATCAAGTTTATGTCCCAGTCAACAATTACTCAGTCTTGTCAGGGCGTGTACTGGGTTCAACAAGTATTAGGCATGGGATAAATTGTCTAACTCAAGGACTGAGCACAGTGTCTTCGGTGAGGCTGTGGGACCTGCAACACTACGATCGCAAGTCAGCATTGTACCACTGAGTCATTGCGCTCCTTGTCATTGAAATATAATAAAACGAAAAGTGTTATGTTAAATAATAGGTTTTTACTACTCAATGGCAAATAACAACCTCAAAGTGTGTCGCATTATAAATTAGATAAAAACAGCCTACCCTTGTTTCTGCACATCTGACTGATAGGAAAATGCACATTTTAAGATAATGTCCAAAGTGCATTTACTGATCTCTTGGAACACCTCAAAACTCATCTTCTCTTGAGCACATCTGTCCAGTTTTTCCTAAAAAAGAAAATACATTAGAATGATCCTAAAAGGATAATATATATTGAGTCAGGCCTTGAGATAACAGTTCGTAGTCAAAATCTATATTTCTTATTTCTCAACTTAAACATATCTTGTGGGTACTCCCAAAACAAATGTTTAAACTGATGCAGTGATGGGTATGAAACTGTTTTCAATTCCATGTCCTATATGTTTGTTTGTCTGGTGGTCTGTAACATGAAAACTGTTGACTCAACAGCTTGACTCTGATAGCATGAAGTACATTGTACCTACAATCAGGGACCAAAAATAATTCCACAACGTTTGAAATCCCATAGACTTCAATGTGTTTTCTCTTTTGCAAGAACAATTCAATATGCTTCAACTATACAACATATTATAATGCTGCTTTGTGTCATATGAACGTTAAATGAGTAAAGTAAAATTCATTTTATTTCGATTCAATCCCATTCATGAATTTTAAAGCTGCAGACACATGATAAATGTATTTAAACCTTTTGTATGATTTTTTGATATATTTCAGAAAACGTGGCATTTGCAAAATGTTATAAAAGTTGAAACTGTTGTATTTGATAGGTGCAAAGACGGAACTTCAAGTAGGCTTAATTGCACAGTATATGTATACCTATTATTTAGCTTAACAACAGTTATAAAGTACATGTAATTATTGCTTTTAAATTTTGATATCACACAATAAAGAGATTCTTTTATACATGAAATTGCATTAAAGTCTATGGGAAATTAATATTGTTCATAACATGACGTCGCGTCTGGGAGAGAACTAACGCCGTGCTTTAAAGTGATAAACCACTTGTGGTACATGTATACAGATTTTCGGGAAACGTTATGAAATGACGCTTTTAACGTCACGCATAATTATGGCAAAACCGTAACATTTTCAAGCCAATAATATGATTGCAAAATAATTTTAAATTAAGAAATAGATCAGCTCTAGCAGTGAATGGAGAGTTAGAATTCACTAAGTTGGTCAGTTGTAAAGAAGATCAAATCACGAGCGCGTAGCAAGAGTGATTCATCTTCGTACAACTTACTGATAAACAGTGAATTATTTCTCAACTATTCACGCACTGGGCCTGATCTATTTCGATTCTAACACAAAATAAACGACAAAAACTCATTTGAAATCTTCAGCTTCTTCCAACTTTCCGTGATTGCACTGAAGAACTCCCGTCAATACTTAGACTATATATATTTTTTGTGATATATTTACTTGTTGGCTAAGACAATGGAGATGTAGTTCACAACATTAATTCAGTTATTTGTTTCTTGATAAAGGCCAAGCGGCCGAAAATTTGAAACAGAGTAAACATAGTGTTTTAATATATCGCTTACGTTTATGTTATTACATGCATTTGTAACGTCTTTCAAACATTAAACGACGTTACACCGTCTAACGTCATGAATGACGTCGTTTTCCAGTAACAAATGACATCAGCTAGCACGTACTTTCCACAGGATTTCAAAACTGTGAATTTTTGTTTGATATATCACATTTGTTTAGAATTGGCTCTATAGGCGAGGTGTGTTAAAATGTCATATGATAAATATAAGCTAACATTCGTGCTCTTGTGTTATTAAATTTATTAAGCCGAGCATTTTATCTTTTTTTCCCAACTCGTTTAATAAATTCAATAAAACATTAGCACTCATGTAAGATCCTCTATTTAAGGTATATGGAAAATTAATTTTGTGTAATTACTTTTGATCCTTGGCTGTACTTACAGTATTTTTACTCTCCAAAACCTATACACACTTCAGAAAGCAGCGTAGATACATTGTAATCAGAATCGGATGGGATAGAAAAATCAGTCCCGATGATCACAGATTGGCATCACGAGCTTGCGAGAGACTGATTTTTCATTCTCATCATCACAAGAATAATGTATTCTTTTTCTTGCTCACCACTAAATACCTCATTTTATATTGGAAAAACATAAAAAAGGCTTCCAGAAAATCCTGAATACGCTGAGATGCGACATGTCAACGTCGTTTTAACATTAAAGTGACGTCACGGATCGACGGGCGGCCAGCGTGCGGCCGACGTGCCGCTGTTCGCTTTTTAATCTTTCCCACTGGCTGGTACGCTACATATTGATAAAAACAACGAAAATCCCGATCTGGTGTGCTAGAAATTCTCTGATAGTTTCAAAGTTTTTACATCACCGTAATGCATTAAAGGCAAACAAACTAAAATGAAATTAGGCTTATTGCTTTCACGGTTATTGTCACTGTGTTTATATTTATGCTAAGAATCATAATAGGGAGACACATTCAAAAATACATTTTGACTTTATTCTGAATCCATTTTGCACGATGTAGTTCTCTTCTAGACATGGTTGTATCTTGTATGTAACCATTGTACACTGAATATACTTGCCGCTGTCTTCCCTTTAATGAACGTTTGTTTGTTTGCTTGTTTTGTTGCTTTACGTTCCAGTCAACAGCTACGGTCAGTTCACCTAACCACACTTTTTTCCTGGGCAAGCTTGAACAAGCGGTTAACCAGATCTTCGTGCACATTCTTTAGTTCGTAACTGACAACAACCCTTCTTGAATGATTCCTTCAGTGGAAGGGAGGAGAATGACCGTAGAAATTATTTCATGATCAATCTCCACAAAAGTATGCTACCGGGCCGGAATCGAACTCGTGACCCCTGGATCTGCAGTCAGACACGCATCTGTAGCCAGACACATTACCGACGTGTCTGGCTACAGATGCGTGTCTAACTGCAGATCTGAAGTGTCTGGCTACAGATGCGTGTCTGACTGCAGATCCAGGGGTCGCGAGTTCGATACCGGTCCGGCATACTGAACGTTTATCGAGCAACCTTCTTCATTTGCGGATGAAGAGACTTACCTGCGTGAAATATAGTGTAAATATGAAAAATGAATTTTATTTTTCAACCTTCATGATGTGATTAAGACTACTGGCGGAGTTAAAATTCTACATGAAGCGCTTAAATTTTAATTCATAAATAAAGTTTAAAGTAACACACCACAGGATTCCAAACGTCCGTGAAGTGTATGTGCGCTTAAAAGGGTGTATGCGCTAATAATGTCGGATCTACTGTCTCGTCGGGAAATTATATCTGTGCAAAAGGGATTCCAAGTAAACCCCTAAAGTAAAGCAAAAAGAAACCCATGTTATCGGCATTGATAACCTGAGCAAAGTATTAAAGCTGCAAAGTCTGTAACTTTTGATCTTCTATTTTTAGAGACAATGTTTCTAATTTTCAAGAACACAGTATAGATCGACCAGTTAAGAGAGACTGTGCGGTTCTTAGCAAATATGGACATTTCCATATAAAAATCGATAAGACTGAGTAGTAGGGGAGCCAGAGATTCAATCAAAGCACTGAGAGTACTGGTGGGGACGGCTGCATTGAAGCGTTAAAATAAGGAGGTTGTTAGTTAGATATCTTTTCTATAACCTGCAAATGGAAACAGGAAGTCCCGTCTCTGATGTAGGGTCAAACATATTACCACAAAGTGAAATGGGAAAGCAATCTTTCTGACGACATTGGCATTTGTTCATTGGACAAAACAGCCTTTTTGGGGAGAGTTTATCAAATGTAATTCATTATTAAACAATGCTAGAAACCAGATGATAATTGCTACCTTAAGATGTAAATAATCAAACTTTATTTTCAAACGCTTTTATTATAGAGTGTTAAAATGATCCCTCAATAAATGTTTGTGAAAGCTCTTCAGGCAGGTAAGCGGTAAACAATTTTCTCTTAACTTTGTTTGGCACAACCAAAACTAAATAGTTGTAATTTGTTTCCTAATACCGTGGCATGTTTTTTTCTCTTTCAGATTTCCATTTGGTTTCTGTTGGTTAAAGACCTTATGAGGATGAGGGAAAGTGTTTACTAGTATCTTACCTAATACAAATCCACCCACTTATTCAAAGAAATCAATGATAATCAAGAACTGATTTGATAAAGTTCTGTCCACTTTTGTATATGTTTTTCCTACTTTTACTTAATCGCCACCATAGACATTATGTGCAAGCTTGAATGAAGTCTCTTAATGGCAGAGCCAAACCAATTGTATAATTTTGGTAGAGTGCATCATTAGGGCCAAGTTTGTGAAATTATTGTAAATTTTGGATCATTGGTTCAGGAGGAGAAATCATTCAAAGGCATTTCTTATCTGGAGCTTTTGAGGATCCATTGTTCAGTGGAGTGGAACCATTTGTGCAAAATTGGTAGAAGACACCATAGGGGACAGTTCTGTGAAATTAAATTGCTTTTGGGCCAGTTGTTCAGGAGGAAATTCTGTTTAAAAATGTTTCTTAGCTAGAGCTCTGGCAGTCATTTTGTTCAAAAGAGTGGAACATCTGGTCACGAACCTGAAGGCCTAAAGTCACAGAAAGTAAGAAAATGAAATAGTACATGTTCTTCAAATACAAATGGTTCTATAAAATAACTGGTATTTCCGCCCAGCAAGGAATTATTTCAATTTCAAAAACATAAAGAAATCACATGGGGCAAGATCTAGGGAATGCAGGAGGTGAGGCAAAATAGTTACTTTTTCTTTCTTCAAAAACACTGTAACTATTTCAGAGGCATGAGCAGGGCCATTGCCATGTAGAAGACAGATATGTTTAAAACCAGTGACAGGGCGTCGTTTCTGATATGTTTTAGGCTTCTCCAGTACTATATGTCTTTGTAGTCCTTTCCAGTGATGTTTTTGCCCTTTTCCACCAGCACTTTTATTGCGACTCCTTCACCAGAGAAGAAAATTGCATACCAAACCTTCCTTGCACTTAAAGACCGTTTGACAATTATTGGGCGTCACCTATGTTTAGTGGCCAAGATTTTATTGCTAACCTTTCTGACCAGCTCAAATTAATAGACCCGATTTTCATCACCTAGGACGACATTGGCAAACTGCTTTTTGTCATAAGTTTGAAAAATTTTAAGCAGCTTTTCGGCCACTAAAACCCATTGTCTGTTTTGCTCATCAGTCAACAGATGTGGCACCCATCTAGCAAAAATATTTCGGACTTTTAAATGTTTCTTCAAAATAAAGTGAACCGTTGATAGTGACATGCCTACTTTTCATGCAATATCACAAACTGTAAATCTGGCATCTCCTTAAATGATTTCCTTCATTTTTGAAACGATTTCTTTCAAGCTACGAATTTTCGCCTTCCTGATTTTGGTGCATTTTTGATGGACTCTAAGCCAGATTAAATTTTATTTTTCCAGCGCCTTACTGTGTCATAAGACACACAAGAAGGTCCATAAGTAGTAGAAAGTTCAATCATCAGCTGCTTCAAAGAACAGACAAGTTTTGAGCGAGCTTTGATGTAACCCCTTATTTCATCTTTCTGGTTGACTCTTCTACATGTACCAACTATTTTTATTACAGTGGTCAATGACTGCGTGTATTAATATGGCAAATGTTGTGTCTTACATTAAGTCTAACGTGTACATTTATACACCGTTGTGTAGACCTTAAATAAACCTTTATAGGTATATATTGGTTTTTATGTGTCCCACGTGGATATTGAGATATAGGACAATAAGCAATTCATTTTGAACATCCCTCGTAGGTACCATCATTAAAGTGTGCCCGCAAACGCTCACATTGTTGAACTCGCCACTGTTGTTCAAACCCAAATGATTCTAAAAACTTAAAAGGAAATAAGATGTCCTAGATTTTGACCTCTAGCCTCAGAGAAATGAATATTTTTGGGGATATGAAGATATATGGATATTTTTTCTGGAGGGGGGGGGGGTTCACCACGAAATTGGACTATATTTAGGTGTAATTTCTATGCATTTTAGGGTCTTTTCTTTACGTCAAGGATTTTTGGGGGGTTGCTAAAATTTCAAATATTTTTGAGGTCCTTGAAATTCCTGATATTTCTTGGGGGTGAATGGTAGATGCTCGGCCAGACCCTTCGTATGAAGAAAAAGAGAGTTACCCACCCCTCCTAAGCCCCCTGGGACACGCAAATACTCTTCTGTGACAAGAATACACTTTTACAAAGAGGCTCTGTCTACACTAAGAAATTGAAGCGGTTGATTGGGCAGGCTGGCTGACTGACTGATTGATTGACTGACTGAGAAAGCAAGCAGACAGACAGCTATATTTTGCTGCATACTGCTCTAAAACACTGGTCAGCTTTTTGGCGGGAGAGGGGGGTGTGGCACACTGATATTATCATATATAAGTAGGCTCTATCCATTTTTAGAGATTCAAAATTTTGAATTACATTTTTTGTTTGGGGTGGGGGGTGGGGGGGGGGGGGGCAGGAGATCAGAAAAATAAATATGTTTGGAGATATGATGAAATTATGATTTATTTTTTGTACGTTTTGGGGGGTCATTTCTATCAATTTGGGGCTTTTTAAGGTCAATGTTCAGATTTGGAAAATGTTTTTGGGGTCGCTAAAGTTCCAATATGTTTTGGGTATGCCTGATATTCCTTATATTTTTTTTTTTTTGGGGGGGGGGGGGGGGTAAAGAGTAGATGCTGGGTCCAATGCCAAGCCTAGGTATTTAGAAAACTTGAAAGTATCCAAAATATGGTCAGGCACACTTACCACCTGAGATACTAGATAATCTAGCAAAACAGGCATACAAAAAAGTCAAAAGAGCAAAGAACGAAACAGACAGAAAAAGCGAGACAGACAGCCATTGGAAAGTGGACAGACAGAGAAATGGCTAGATTATGCTGCTCACAGCCTTCAGAACATTGGACAGGCGCTCCAGCCACCTGAGCTACTAGACACATGTAAGCAGGCTGAACGAGCATATAAGTAAAAGAAGGAAGAACCAATGCAGACCGACAGACGGACAGACAGATTAAGGGACAGACAGACAAACAGCTAGATTTTGCTGCTCACAACCTTCAGCACTTTGGTCAGGCGATCTTACTACCGTAGAAACTAGATAATTGTGCTAAATCAGCATACAGAAAAATATAAAAAAAAAGCGAAAACCCAATGGCTACATTCTGATCTAACAGGGTTTTGATCCAGTCGTTTCAGCACACCAGCTACCTATCTTTTGTCATAGATGATTCTGACGTTTTGATTTTTAGGATTTCCGTGGACAAGAAAGCATATTGCAGAACCCCACGGCCATGAACAACGCCAACAATGGTCACATCCGCGGTAAGATTAGGAGCATGCTCTCAACCCGTGGTTCAGATTTGCATCAAACTCGCAATAGAACCAGTATCAGCTGTCCCTGCTGGTAGAAACTACAGGCTTTCAAAATGTAAGTGCCTTTGAGCCCATCATTAGTTCTTGCAACTTTAATTAATATGTGGAAAACGGTTCTAAAAAGCCCTGCCTCGCGGCCAGATAACAAAACACCGCGGACGCTATAGTATTTTTCCACGCACCTCCATGGTTTAGACTTGCAACCGTTGAAGGGGTAGGGGCAGAAATTCCGTTCTCATAAACAATTGACGCTTATTTAAGCCAAATCATTAACATACAGGTAAAAACAAGTAAATGTCGTTTAACCAAAAACGCAAAAATATAGAAACCATTTCTGTAAAAATGTGTAATTGTCAATCAATCCAAAAGTGTCCCGATTTCAAAAACTCGTTCATGATCTATTTGCATTTTTTTCACATATTTAACCCTTAAAGCGCCAATCACAACAAAAGTCGTCTGCTTATCTCGTCTGCCGAAATGTTTAAGAAGCATCTATGGCAGAAAGTGTGGACCCAGACCAGACTGCTCCTATAGGAGCAGTATGTTCTGGGTCAACGTTGTTTGCTTCTATACTTGATTCGTCAGTAATGTTAGGCAATTATATGAAGCAGACGACTTCAGCAGACGACATTTTCAGATGCATTTTTTCTTGGCGCTTTAAGGGTTAAGTACTGTAATGCCTTAGCCATGATTTGATGTTAGAGTGACTATTCAAGAATATGTATATGCCTTTAATCGCGCCTGACAAGTGTTCGTAAATAAGTTTTAACTATTTCAAATGAGAGCCCCTACCTTCAATTTCAGTTTATTTATTCTCCGCGAAAAGACTAGTCGAACAATATCCGCTGCCAAGAATTCGGTATGATACCAGTGGTGAAGCCCGCAAAATAATAATCTTTGCTAACAGGTTGGACCCAGATCAGACCAAACAAAACGTCGAGCCTGATCTGGATCCCAAATGTTTGACACTGTAGCGATAGAACCGCAAGGGCGCATCCAGGATTCCATGTTGGGGGGGGGGCAATATTTAAAACATGAAATATTTTCATGCGAGCGCAGAAGACGCGAAGCCATGCTAGGGCGTGGGGGTCGTTATGAACTTGGCACACTTTCACACACCGAAAATAATTCCAACCTATACTCAGGGTCGTAGCAACGAGTTTGAGAGTTAATGTGAGTGTATTGATTCACAGAATGCATGAATGCGAGTTCTGTAGGTGCCAAGCTCGGGTAAGGGGGTCTGGGGCATGCTTCCCCAGGATTTATTGAAAAATCCGCGCACTTTGGTGCCTTCTGGCACATTTTCATGCAGTTTAATTCTTTATCAGAAAGCTTCATTTTTTCAACAGGCAAAGTCATAGAATTTTGAAATGAATGGGTAAAATGAACTTCGATGTCATTTCTTCAACTTTCAAATGGTTTTCTAAACGAACTTGTAGTCTATATCATGCGAACATAATTATTTGCAGACAAAAGTTTCATTGTGTGTACGTCCGAGTAACATGTTTCAAGAGGTTTTTGGAGTTTCATGAAACAGTTTCATCGAATAGGACATAGCTATATTTTCTGAAACTTGTCTCATATTTTTCCAGACAATTAGCCAATCACAGCTCGGCTATTTCTTAAGATCAGTTTACCTGTAATTTCTACAAATGTGCATACACAAGTAAGAAAGGGGTCTTTTAGCTAGGTACAATATGGTGAGCCCTATATACATTTCTTCGTTGAATCCAAACTTCGTATTATTCGCGGTCCATTTCAATGTTGCGTTGCAAGTGCAATGATCATCAGAAACAATGGGACAGCAATTTCGTCCTCCTCAGCATGCTCAGTAAGCACCATGTTGAAAAAGTATGCACAATTTTAGCGGGAAAGAGCAACAGGTAATGTGAAGTTGCATCGTCTGTACAGTAGTGTATGGTACACACAAAAGTTGCATACATAAGTTGCAGACAAAAGTTTCATCGTGTGTATCAGGCTTCAGACTGCTCTGATCCGGTGCCACAATGCTTGACCGTATGATAAAATTGGCAGTTGTTGTGAGCATTAACACATAGTGCTCAGATGACTCCAGTAGACGTCATTCAGAAAAAGGAACCGAACGATATGGTAGGCTACAATAAAATGACAGGATTTTAGCAGGGCGCCGCCGATCTGGCACCTTTGAATTTAGATCTCTATATGTACGTTTGCGAGCGGAGCGAGCAAGAAAAAATCAGACTATTTAAAATTGAAAAAAAAATCAACAACAAAAAACAGTAGCCGCTGCTAAAAACCATATTAACAAGAAAAACTATAGCATGAAATATCATGTTATACTGGGGCGGTTTAAGTGGCTCATTAATGGTTTTACCGAGTTTATGATAGAGCAGTAGATATCTTTTTAATGGACTGATACATGAGGATGGTGCAATATGTAATTCAAGTGCAGCAGCTAGGGTTGAGGGTTGGTGCTCAAAAGAACCGTCTCAATGGCATTGAGGTTATTCTTTTTGAATACCTACTATGTATTTCTGGATTTAGAAGAAAGGTTTTTATTATTATTATTATTAAACACCCCTGAAAGTATCTGGTGGTCTGGATGTTATTATGGCGATGTGCAGACTGATCTAAAGTCATGAGTTGCACCCCTTGAGAAGGTAGATCTGTTCTCTAAACACGGTGCCTATTTGCTGTCATGTGTACAGCTGAAAGAGATGTCGTAGTACGTTAACAGTTTGTCCAGCTTTCTTTTCATTATGCGTAGGAGCTTTGGCTACTGTTCTATGATCTCTATACAACAGTACGTAATCTACATTCTCAGAAAACATATAAAAGTGGGCCACCATCGGCCCGTCACCAAAACTCCATTATGGCATTTGGTTGGTGGGTCGACGGTGGACAACCGGGCATAGTTTTGGTAGCGCTCAATGGCATTTTCAAATGCACTTAAGTGTTCAAATGTACGGTCCAATGTGACAAATATGAACCATTCTGAAACTTTTGTGAAACTGAGTCAAATTGTAGAATGATAGAGTAATGATCAGTAAATACTTTTGGTTTGATTTATCTATTATAAAGACCGATAGTTAAAAGACCTTCTTGATCTGTTTGCGGCAGGTACCAGGTAATAGGGATCAAAGACAATTGGATAATTTCAATTTATTTTTTTCGTCGTATGAAACATAACGCTCTATGCCCATGTTTTTCGCACACACGACACCCTATAAACTGACATTGAGATAAAAAAAATATTTGGGCCTCGGAACGTGAAAGCCTGTCTTGGGGGTGCGAAAAACAAATGCGCAGACTAGCCTGCGCATTAGCGTAGACTGATCAGCGCCTTTTTCATTTGCTTTTTGGGAAGTATCATTTCTAGAATTGCTACAAGTGAAATTTCAATTTTCTAGCTAGCCTCTGTAGATGAGGAGACTGCTTTAAGACTCGCTTTTTCAGAAGCCCCGAAGACAGGTTTTTGTCGCGTTGAGGCCCATTTTGTGTCGAAAATTGCACAACATGTAACACAAACGCAGTAGCCTACCTAATCAATGCAATTATATATTTTCTGGCATCAATGGAACATTGCAAACTGTTTGTAAACGTCCCTTGATGTCAATATAGCAATCCGAATATTGATTATGCTACTGTACTCCTAGCTTACTGATACACACTTCCTTTAGTAAAAGCCAATACTTATTAATCATGGTGGAACAGTGGTGACCTCCGTCATCGATAGGAAACAATGAGAACAGTTTATCTGCCTGTTATATTACTGGGTCTGAGCTGTTATTTATTTTTTTTACAATTAATCATCATTTCCTTTGTTGAATTAAAAGGGAAAACTTAGATTTGTTCTTACATTTTCAACTTTCTTAGCGTTGTCGAAAACATAAAATTGATCAATGCCTGACCAATTGTATATATATATATATATATATATATATATATATATATATATATATATATATATATATATATATATATATATATATATATATATATATATATATATATATAGAACGTACTAAATCGCGTTGCGATTGGCTGTGTATAAATAATTTACATATACGTGTAGAGTGTATATCACATGACCGTTTTGGCGGGATAGGCACAAAGTAAAACTTCGAATGAAATCATACAAGTAAGATTATTTAATCCCCAATATTTAAGCGACTTTTTGGGGTCAGCTGAGATAATTCTTTATTTATATGAATGTTATATTATTTACATACAAAGCCGCGTAAAAAAACACGCCGACTTGTTTGTTTGTTGTCAATGAAAGCAGACTACAATGGCAAGTCCACTATGTCTTTTACGATATGCCTATCATTATTATATTACTGAGCAAGGTATTATTTTTTAAATATATTTGTATTTGAATTAGCAATTGGCAATAAATCATTGCTTCGATACCCAAACTGAAGTTTCTAAACTGCAAAGCATAACAAACAATAAAAAAATAACGAAAAAAGAACTACTTTTTACGCATAATATTTTCCAGAAAGTTGTTCGGTTTGCATTAAGCCTTTATCCTGCGGAATCCGGATATACCCCGTTCTGGAAAACATTGTAGATCCGGATCAGTTGGCTTCTCAGGAACAAACTAGTCAGGATCTTTACGACTCTTTTACATGCATCTAATTAAATTGTTAATATTGAAACCATGCAACTTATATGTCTGAAAATTTGCAAGGAGTGTAGAATATATTTAATGTATGGCCTGGCAAGGGTGGAAAATCGACGTGACTGAAAAACTGTAAGTGTTAAAATTGAGTCCGGATGCCAGCATCCGTCCCCAAAAATTGGAAAAAAGTGGCCGGAAAGTAGCAGAATTTTAGACTATATCCTCAGTTAGTATGGTGTTTCAGAAGTGTGAAAACAGATGTTGCACGAATTTTAAGTCTTGCAAAAGATGTTTATTTATGGGTTAACAATAGCTACCCTCATGCAGGCTTCATGTAGTAGGCAATTCGCTACATTACTGAAAAGAAGTTATTTAGACCAGATAGGTCACATTTCCTACTATCTGCATATTGCTTTACAGTAATTTAATTAAAATCACCAAACTGACAATAAGTTTAAATGACTTACTCTTACGTAATTGTTATATACGTTACTTACAAATTCAAATATATTACTTTCAAATATATTACTATTTTTTACTTTGCCATGGGCTGCCAAAGGACTTGTGGAGGGAGCATTTTGTACATTAAGATTCTAAGCTACTTTAAATATTATAAAATGTCTGTTAGTTTTTGATGAACATGTGCATTTACCATGCAATAGCCAAGTCTAATACGTTACCATTAGATGATAAGGAAACTCCTAGTATAGTGTTATTATCATTCCATATCGTTATGATTGATATTCTAATTAGATGCAGCTTAGTAGCAGATTGATAATATTTGTATAGGCGCCTGGAAGTTCTGTTATATATGTTACTTTCTTTTAAAACAATATTTTTGTGCAATGTTATATGTATATGCGTTTAAACAGCTATTAGGTGAAAATGAAATTGACTACCATCTTAGTGCTCAAAATTAGATTGGAAATATTGTATTTTTAACATTTAATATGAATGAGATGCAACATCAACAAAATCATAGTTGGTTTAAAGGACCAAACTCGAAAATAAAGCACATACATGTCATTAAGTATATGTTTTAGTAATCATGTAAATAGGATAATTGATACATATTTATTACTCATTACTAAATTGTTTAAAAAAGCTTAAAAGGTTCTTTAAAATCTGTGTCACTACCATGTATTTGCTTCTTTTTATGCATTAAATGACGTTAAATGACATATACAAGACATTTTCTTTCACCGTCATCAGCTCAATGAATAAATAAAAAGCACGCAGTAACATTATCAGATCCAACACACATTGTAAAAGCCATCAAATATATGCATTTATAAACAGTTATTCGTTACAACAGCTATATTTTAAACAATAAGGCAAAATATACCTTAAAAGTCTAAAATATGTAAGATATTCCAAGCAGAAGCATTAAGATACATTCATCGGTGTCATATGAAACAAACCTGAAGTTTGTGGAAATCGTGATGATTTCTGTCTCTGATTTAGCACCCGCCTTAGCTATCCTTGGGGGTATAATATTTAATATATATATCTACAGCGTATCCGCTTTGGAAAAATAGTATGATTTATGCTGGTAACGTATATAACAATAATGAAAAAATGATTTCTTTAATCACTGTGTTGACTGGTTCTACACGTTTGTGAAGCAACGAAACAGGACAGCATTTATTCTAAATTACCATTTTAATACTTTAGAAACAGACACATGTCTTTTAATAAGTTGGAAAAGCTCCCCTGCATTGTTAGTATTGTATATATTTCTAAATGATTAGACTTTGATAATCAGGAACTTGAGCAAACAACTTTCTAGAATAGGACTTGATTGATCATATATTCCAGAACGTTTGCAGACGTTTGCTTTTTAGCTATATAGCTTATCAGCATACGTGATAGAATCTGCTTTATTGTTTGTTTTATTCAGCAGGGCACTATTCATTTTTTTACACTCACAATAAGTAGTCATAACAACCGCCATTCAGTCCTTAAAACTAACTCATTAATACCCATAAAACATGCACCAACTTGTTAAACGATGCTATATTCATGGTATATTGATAGTTCATGTAATAGAAACAAAATCCATGCGTATGCTACTTTCAAAAAATAATTACTCAACGAATGCTACGATGCTGTATCATACTTACATATAGTGCAATTGGCAATAGAGAAAATGTTATCACTAAGTGAGATGTATCATGATACTTTTACAAATCAAAAGACATAATATTTCTGATGCAGACAAGTGATAAAAAAAGAACAACAGACAAATTAAACATGCATACATACTATTTGTTAAGTTTATGCATACTTTCTTAGCAGAACATGTAAATCTATTATTTGTGTAAGTAATGATACTAACTATTGTGCCTTCTCTAGTGTCCATTTAATTATTATTTTACTAGCACAGACGATAATTTAATGTATGCCTTTTTGTCTCTATACCCTGATGTGTTTACAACTCATCTTTTATTTAACGCACATAAAAGGAATCAACTGACAGGACTCCTGCAACAGTTTGTTTAAAATGGGGTATAATGACTGTTATGGTATTATGATAGAACTTAACATCAGCTATATTAGCACTAATTGCTAAAACTAAGTTTGATCTTATGCTATTTTTACTCTAAAATTTTGCTTTTCCTATCAAAATTCTGATCAACGTAAATAATCTTTTAAACGGTAATTTTAATGCGTCCTAGTTAAATTTGCCTTAAACATTTTCTCTCTGTTGAAATTTTATAAAGTAAATTTGGTGTCGTAGATTACAACTGAAGAAATCTAGATATCTTTGATATGATCACTGCATTGCCATGTAAAACCCATCCTTATGGATGATTTCCCCAATTTCAACTGCAATAATTCATTTTGAATAACCCATTCAGTTTTAAAGTTTGCATTACTTTGACAAATGATTAGTAGTGTTAAGTTAAAGGACTATCAGTTTCATTAATCAAACAAAGAAAGCCATGTTAAAAATGAGCTGCTGAAATTAAAGTTCATTGCTAGAATAAATTCAAAAGTCGCCTTCTGAGTTTTGATATATGCATAAATAGATATGGCTTAAACAATTTGTATAACAGAGCCACTCTCTTAAAGAATAAATAACAACAAACACTTATGTTTTCTTAACTTAAATGTAACGTAAACAACATTTTATTGTATATATTCATAAAGGAGTGATGCTATCTAGATCGCAAGCAAGCGTCTTCTTTCTATAAATGAACAGGACTAGGAAATGTCAAAATCACAGACTCCTGACTGACCCACTGCATTTTAAGGAAGGGACACGGAACACAAATATCTACAATCTAATTAAAGTGGATCAACCAGCTCTTACCTTGTCAAGATGATTGCTGAACTAGAAACAAATTAGAAAACAAAGGCCCGACACAAAACTCCCACAACCAATAGGAATAACAACAAACAAAGTTTCCAACATCCACAGGTCATTTCAGAAATTTCTTAGATATTTTATCATAAAATAATCTGATTTGATAGAATATTATTTACTATTTTATATATTAAGATGAGTGTGAACAGGTTCGACACAAAGCTTTGGCTGCTTCTGAATAGCTTATTAGAGTGTTTTGTTCAATTAAAAGCAAAAATGTGCAAATGTCTAAATTTGTTTTAGATTTTCAGGCTCAGTTGTATATGGAAAACGGTTGAGACAAATATATAATCATGATATATATTTAGTTTATTTAAAGTTATATATGTTACGTTAGCAAATTTGACTGAACAAGCTTAAGGGAATGTATCCTAGCTGAGATGTTGCATCAGACTTATCATTTTATAAGTTTATAAATTGCATAACATAACAGAGAAAAATTAGCAAACATTGTGTTTTGTTTTAAAGTCAAGAAGTATACCATTTCTTAAAAGAAACGTTTACAACCATATACACAGTCTCCTAATTAGTACTGATAACTTCTTCTTTTGGAGAATAAATGCTTTTTTATGCCTATCAAATACAGCCCCTCCTCCTTTTTAAGGAAATAAACTTTCCGGTGATGTATAATTTAAGCTATTAAGCAATTTTTGTTAGTCTTCAACTTTGTTTTATACGTTACATATTGAAAATCGAACAACAAAATGATATTTTACCTCAGAAACGATGTTAAGTATTACTCTAAAGTCGGTTATATTAAAACAATTATCATAAGGTGTTTAAAAGCTAACAGAAAAAAAAATTGCATGCTTATTTTCAAACTTTAGAGGTTCTAAACTTATATAAAGTTTTATCTATGGTCATCTTATTAAACAGCATATTACTGCCAAAGTGTTTATGTTAGAACGTATCTGTTTGCAGTTTTGAAACGGTCAGTTAACGCTCTTTTAAATACATGTTATCCTGAAGTTAAACACATATTGAACATTTTGTCAAATGAAACTTTTTAACAAAATATCAATAATTTTAAGGGTATAATTGAAAATGTAACGTAAATGACATTATGATGGAACCAAACAACTTTAAAAAACATCAATATGTGTAGAAAATAACATGTTCTTACAGACTGAACAAATGTTTTGTTCATTTAAACATTTCAACTTCTACTTAAATAGACTTGATTACACATTTTTGTTTTTTAAGAAAATGAGGGGTAACGTATTAAACACACTGTTACAGGTATGTTTGCAAGACTTAAATCGATTGCAATATCTGGTTTCATACTGCCTATACTATGTACTAAAGGATAAAACAAGTGAAAATTCTGCTAAAAAGGGGGCATACCTAAATGCTTATTTTTGACATTTTTGAACCCTGGCTCCTCTACTAGAGTGTATTTAATCACCTGTGAAAAGCTTTACACCTGTATACCTGTATATACCTGTAGTAGATCTGAGCTCATTGTGAGAAAAGGGCGTCGAATTAATTTGGAAAACAAGGAGACTGACTTGTCTAGATATATGCGCTCCGACAATGTTTCGAAATTTTAACTATTCAAATTGTAATACTGAATAAGAAAATGAAATAATGGTCCGCAATGAAATATTAATACTACAAATTGGTCAGCACACGACACAATGGTTATTACATCGGCGTGTGGTGAAGGCTCCGACGAGCCTGCATGTACGCATGACCTCGCCAGGGCTTTCACTTCCAGCATAAACAAAGTATGCAAGTTGAAGAAGACTCCAAACAACTTTTAGACATCTAGTCTCTCTGGACACGCCAGAATGAGCGATTATTAGAGGCTTTTCGGATATGCGACAAGACCAAATCTCATGTTTGTATGCCCTTTTCTCATGATCCAGATACTTAACCCTTGTCCCGCTGAATTCTAATTGGTGATTTATTATTATTGTATCAGACTTAAAAATCAAACAAGTTTTGCCATACAGACAGAATTTGAAGAAAGTGCAAATAAAACCTACCCTCCCCCAAAACTTTCACAACATATCCATCCCGGAAAATTAAATGCAGCAGGTCCCCAGCAGCATACTAAAGATAAACGTTTACCAGGCATGCTAACGTTTAAAGTTGGTCACCCTTGTCGTCTGCGCTTCAGTTGGTTGCACGAGTAAAGCGTACATAGGCTATTACACCCGATTTACTGTAGACTAGTCTTATTTGACAGTGTATGACAGCGCTCTGTCTGACACGCCCAGTCTCTGTTAGCTGGTCGCACTATAATACAGCTAAAATTTGGGTATACATATTACCAGCTTCGTAAATCTTAACAAACTATCACTCTCAAAACAACAGCACTAATGTTAAACATTAACTATCTAGAATTTGTGGAGGGACGTAAATAATTACCAACAAGAATAAAACAACTGTTTTTTGAATGGCGTTTCGCTGGCGGGCCAACGGTGGCCCGATACTGTATGCTACCTGAGATACAAAGTTAGTACTTACTATAAGTATGTCCGCTGCCTTGTTGTATACGTCGATATAAGGCTTCAGAATATCAAAGTGAAAAGCCGAGGTCAGTAGTTTCCGATTTCTTTGGTGCTTAGCCCCACCCGCTAGCAGTAATCCATCACCTAGCCAAGGCTTCAAAAACCTATATCCCCCGGTAAAACTAAGGGGTTTGGGCTCTGTAATAAGATTTACCACACATTTTGTCAATATTTGTAATAATATCTATTGGGTAAAATCATTAAGTAAATCCGTTAAGTGGTCAATGCGACCATTTCCAAGGAGCACAGAAAAGGGGAGGAGACAACTATAAGTAGGTTTATAGCTTATATATTACAATTATAAAGAAATTAAGTGGTTCACTCGCTACGAGCGTTCCCACAGATATCCCATATAATTGTAATATATGATATATACTTATTGACCCTAATAGTTCACTCCGTCCCTTCCTGTGCTTCACAACCAATCAGTTTGCACAGAAATCTAGATTTCTGGCCAATTCAATTACATATTTTGGCAATATTTGTAGTATCTATAATTAAGTAATATCCTTAAGTTAATATGTTTATTGGTCAATGCCACCACTTTCAAGGAGCAACCAGAAAAGGGGAGGAGAAAGCTATAAGTAGGTCATAGCTCACATATTACAAATATACAGAAATTAACTGGTTCACTCGCTACCCACGTTCTCACTTAATTCCTTTATAATTGTAATATATGATATAACATATACTAATTAACCCTTATAGTTCACTCCACCCCTTCCTGAGCTTCACAACCAATCAGTTTGCACAGAAATCTAAATTTTGGGTTTCTTTAATTTAATTGCATATATTGTCAAAATTTGTAATATCTATTAAGTAATCTGTTTAGTGGTCAATGCGACCATTTTCAAGGAGCCGCCAGAAAGAGGGAGGAGAAAACTATAAGTAGGTCATAGCTTACACATTACAGTTATAAAGAAATGAAGTGTATCACTCGCTACGCTCGTTCCCACTTAATTCCTTCATAAATGTTATATATGATCTATAATCTATACTTATCAAAAAGGCGTCTTTCCTTGAATGCAAATGATGTTACTAAAATGTATATACAAACAGGTAAAGAATGAATTAGTTGAATGATATCCAACATCTTAAGTCAGGCTGATAGATTGTATATCAAAAAGGCATCCTTCCTTGTATGGATATTGTGTTAATGAAATGTACACACAAATTGTTCATATCCAATATCACAAGTCAAAATGTTAAATTGCTTATCAAACAAATGTGCCTACCCTTGAATGCAAATGATGTTACTTAGATGTACACAGAAAAAGATAAAGAATATATTAGCACAGGTTTAGATAAACAAAAACAATCAGGGTAAATAGGTCACTGCACAATTTAACATATGTTATGGGTGCTCAAAAGAACCGTCTCATTGATACGGTTCTTTTGAGTACCCACAAAATATGTTTTGGTTGAGAAATAAGAAAACTATTTTTCTGTTATTCACTCTTAACTAAAGTCCTGGTGCCTAGTTACTTTTTTCTCAATTTTAACTGGTAAATAAGCCAGTTGGAGGTGTTCAAAATGTAGACTTGCTATCAAAAAGGGTCAAACAATTTAAATTATAACTTTTACAGAAAAAAATATTAGACTTATTAATCAGACTAGTAGATAGTCTACCCTGAAATTTGTGTTACCTGCAGTTTTAAGAATCCGTTTCATGGTTTCCGGTGCTGTAACAACTATTAAGGGCTGACAAAATCCCCCATAGAAACGTAGATATCCTTTCTCTCCATACTTTTCGTTCAGATCTAGAAAGTACTGTGCTCTTTCCGCCTCATCTTTTGGAAACTGAAATGATGTGATTTGATTCTTTACGTCCTATCAACAATCTTTCAGTTATATAGGGACGGGTCTTCCTGGGTTTAACAAGTGATAAGCTAGGATTAATGTTCTTGCTCAAGGACACAACACAGTGACGCCGGTGAGACTCGAACCAGCGGCCCTCGGTCTCGAGTCAAGCACTCTACCGCTGAGCCACTGCGCTCCCTGCAGCTGAAATGAGCCGCGATATGTGATTTCCAACAATTTTGACAAGTGTGGACTCAAACGAGCCGAAAAACTCCAGATATGACGAGCCTTATAACTCCAATGATGTTCAGTCAGAAGCTTAAAGCTGCATACTCTGTAACTTTTGATCTTTTAATTTTTGAAATAATTCTATATTTCAAGAACACAGTAAAAAACTAAAATTCAGGTATACATTTTACCAATTTCGTAAATCTTTACAAATTATCAGTATCAAAACAACAGGATTTTTGTTAAAACTTGACTGTCTATAATTATTGGAGGGACGCAAATAATTACCAACAAGAGAAGTAACACCTGTTTTTATAAGATAATTCACTTTTCCATGCAGTTTTCAGCTATAGTGAACATATGTATTGTGAAAACTTAACTTAATTCTGCTTTTACAAATGATTTAATAAGAAAATAAAAAATTTCGAAAAATGTTCATAGTAACAGACTTAGTCTCTTTAACACTCTTAGAATATTCCAGCGACTAGCAAAGGCTCTGATCAGAATGCGCGTATGCACAGGCTGATCTGAGGCTCTGCTGGTCGCACATACCATATTGTTGAACATATGCAGCCCCTTTTTAAGCTTAAAACCCCAAACGTTGTTCAGTCAGTAGATTAAAACTCATAGAATAATCAAGCGACAAGCAAAGGCTCTGATCAGACTGCGCGTATGCGCAGGCTGATCTGAGGCTCTGCTGGTCGCACATACCACATTGTTGGAAATCTCATGTCGCGGCTGATTTGATCAAACAAGCCAATCAATCATTCTGTTAATCAAATATCTTCAAATCCACCAGGCGGTATTTTAAGCAACATACCCCTAAATGGCAGCAATTGAATAATTTTGAACGCATACCCGGTGACGGACGAACGACGACGGGCGACTGACGTTGGACGCGGAACATCACGTGCACCATGAGCAGGCAGTGCTTTTAATTAGTAAAAAGGATGATTTGGTGCTTTACATCCCAGTCAACCGTATTTCAGTCATGTTGGGACATTTCCTATGTTGAATAAGTATTATATATGCAGAGGATACAGTGTCTTGCTCAAAGACACACCACAGAGTCTACCGACGACTAAGGATTTCAGCGCATGCAGACGTATTGCTTAAACGTTAGACATAAGTTAGATGTACGAACCATGTAAGTTATGCATAAGTTATCGTACGTTACATGTACAAGTTCGGCATAAGTTATAATTACTATCGTTTTCATAAGCGATAGGCTGGGCATACGTTGTTATACGCTAGTACGTATAAGTTATGATACGCCAGGAGTAAGTTTTGAATAAGTTACTCATACGTTATACAAACGTTTTATGTTCATTAAACATACGCTTTGTATAAGTTGCAGCAGACGACAATTTATAATTATTTGCTGCTTTTTTCCAAAATACCAACAAATAATATAGTAATACGAATAATAGCTAATCTTACGATACTCATGAGATAATATACGTTATTCGAAAATTAGGAAACATGTCGCAAATGTGTCGTCTGCTGCAGTCGTGATTGGCGCTTTAATGTGCGTTTTAATGTTAACATGTGTGGATCCAGAGGGGGAGGACAGGGGGTCCGGACCTCCACTGAAAAATTACAAAAATATAGGGTTTCTTAGCGATACTGGTCTGGATCACCTGAAAAATCATAAAGCTACCAAGCCAGCATTCAATGTTGGGCCAACATCGGCACGCCAAAGAAACGCAATTTAAATGGCGTTTTGCTGACGGGCCGATGATGGCCCGCTTATAGTGGTATTTGGATCCTTCCTCTCCTCATCAACTAAAAAAAACGTTGTTTAAGTTCGACCCACTCTGACAAAACTTTCTGGATCCGCGCATGGTTGAGATCCGTCGTGTGAATATTTAAGTGGGGTTTAAAAAAGTAGTGCATTCTTATGACATTTTCAAGGATACTTAAACCTTATCACGCCAATAATATTGAGCCGCTGCATGAGATTTCCAACAATTTGACATTTTGACAAATGTAGACTCAGACGAGCCTCTGCAGCCTCCTGTTAAGCTTAGAAACTCCAAATGGTGTTCAGTCAGTAGCTTAACACTCATAGAATACTCAATTGACTTGCAAAGGCTCTGATCAGACTGCGCGTATGCGCAGGCTGGTCTGAGCCTTTGCTGGTCGCACATACCAAATTGTTGGAAATCTCATGCACTGGCTCATATGAGTTTGTTCTGAAAATGTCGGCTGCATACACATCTTCTGCACACATTCAAATGCATTTCAGTGTACAATTGATCACTGAAGAACACACACTATTAACCCGGATCAGACTGTTACAATGTAGATTGCCAAAACATTTTTAAAAGCAAATGTGCGAGCGAAAACAGTCGTTAGTTGTGGGCTTAGGGTACCATTTACGACTGTCACACACTTTTAATATTTCATTTATTATTAAAAAAAATGTCAGAGATATTGCTTCGAAATATTAATGCATAGCGTATTTGTAAACTGTCTAGTCGTGTAGACACAAACGCATTACCTCTGTATGTGGCATCTCATCTGTGTCGACAATGTTTCATAAATGCCGTACTGGGCAGCCAAAGTAATTTTGAAAATTCGCTAAGTCAAGTTTGCACTTGTATCACAGTTTTGTTTGTTTGGTTTGATTCTTTACGTCCCATCAACAATCGTTCAGTTATGTAGAAACGGGTCTTCCTGTGTCGAACCTGTACTAAATGTATGCTAGGATTAATGTGTCTTGCTCGATGACACAACGCAGTAACGCCGGTGAGGCTCGAACCCGCGGCCCCCGGTCTCGAGTCAAGCACTCTACCGCTGAGCCACTGCTTTCCCGGCTTTGTATCACAGTAAAAAGATCAGTGCATTTTTACATCAAATATTGGTGGCAGCGAACTGCCACTGATCCCGGTGAACCTTACAACTGCTCTAACAACAATGTCGTTTTGATCGGAGATTTACTACAACAATAACAATGAAAAATATTAAACATCTACTGTCGTGCCAACCAAAAGTAACAGTGACGAAATACTTTGTTTACAATTGCTAAGTGAAACACAAACGTGTACACTTTTGTTAAGCTAACGCGAATCTATAGATCACTTGTGTATTAATCCTATCCTGTGGATAGGATTAATACACAAGTGATCAATCGATTCTAAGTCCCTGATTCTAAGGCCTCATGTTGCCATGTAAATGGACTGAGTGAAATATAGCTTATTTGATTTGTTTTGATTTGATAACTTTGTAAACAAAACCTGACGTCAATGTCACTCTTGGCTGGTAGGACAATATCAATGTAATTAATTAAACAAGGAGATTCCGACAGTGAGGTCATAATATGTGTTGGTACTACAGGTACTTTACCATGTTTACGATATCAGTAGATCTTATACAGTTATTGAAAGTTATAACGGTTTTGGGATTTACCTTACGTCACTTTCATAAACTGTTTGTGGAATAGTAGAAATGTTGATCTAAGTTGTTTTGATAGGGAAGTAAGTGTAAGGTATAGTGCGAATCATATTTACTGTCGTCGCCCTGGGCCCGGTCACCTGTTAAACTAACGGTACCGGGAGCCAACTCACAACGGATTATAACACCAAAAGGCGTGGCAGCTCAGCTACCACCCGTTTTGTGTAAAGTTGACATGTGCTTATTATTAACATTGTAATGATTTATGAACCGTACCAACATAATGAAAACCGTTAAAATGGAAACTTTTATTTAGCATATCAACTTATTTAGACAAGAATATGCCCTAGTGTCGTGCCAACGAAGAGTGACAGTGACGTAATATTTTGCTTACAATCACCAAGTTTTGTTTGTTTCATTGAATTCTTTACGTCCCATTAACAATTTTTCAGTTATAAAGGGGCGGGTCTTCCTGCATGGTTTAACCAGTACTAACCCAATTATTAAGTAAACCATTCACTTGTACACTCGAATTGAGCCAACGCGAATCGATAGATCACTTGTGTATTAATCCTATCCTGCGGATAGGATTAATACATAAGTGATATATCGATTATAAGTCCCTGATAACTTTGTAAACAAAGATGACGTCAATGTCACTCTTGGCTGGCAGGACAGTAGGTGGCAAATCTAAGGCTGACTATAACTCACATTTGCTAAGCTTCCGAACAACCAATGCATTTCTTTAGGCCCAGGAGCGTCCCCGAATTCTTTTTCGAGCCATCTGCGGTAACGAACATATTGGACCACTTTTAAGACGATCCACATGAGTATTGCCAACGCTGTAGTCTGGAGAAGCATGGAACCAGATAGGCGCCAGGAACCAGGTACCAGAGACGTCACTTCCAGGGAACCAAGAATTCCCCACATGTTGTATTTCTGCAGTAGAAGTTGGATATAAGAATATGTATTTAAAAAAATCCTACTAGGTAAAATATAGGGACTCATATCGCAGCATGCTAAATACGCCCGGTTTTAAAAACATATACAGGCTTTGAATTCTTTTGAATGCTGGTCATGAATGTCAATGACCCTACTTTTTTTATAGAGGTTACTCAGGTTAGAACATTGACCCCATTGTTTGTTTATAAATATTATTAGTAGCATACATTTGCAGAAACGAAGTAGTTATTCCCAAGGTGGTCATGAGAATTTTAAAATCCATAGTCTCATGGGCAGTGTTAAAAGACTTTAACAGCCCGACATCCAGAATATTAATTCAATTGGTAGATTGTGATTCTGGACTAAAGGTTAATCACTTGTAAGCTTCCTTCAACTTTGACTTTGTCTGCTTGGGTAAACATAGACTGGCTCCAGTCCTTAAAACAATTTATCATCAATGTGTCATATCATATACTTGTAGCCAGTCTTACTCTGATGGCTCTGTTTTAAAACAGAGCCATCAAATTAAGACTGGCTACAAGTATATGATATGACAAATTGATGAAAAATTGTTTTAAGGACTGGAGCCAGTCTAGGGTAAACACCATGCTAATTAAAAGGCTTGACAAATTCCTACCACCGGTTTGATAATAGTGGTCGGATATTCACCCAGCGGCCGGGTGAACAGCGTCTTATTTACCCGGCTGCGGGTATGAATACCGTCTTAACTACACGGCGGTCTTTATACATGTACATGTACCCGACCGTCGTGTCACTAGCCTCGATCTACCCAGAAAAGTGTACCGTTCGCTTTTGGACAAGCTTTCCTGTGAAATGAGGCTTGAATATTTCACAATAATGATCACTGGTTTCACGGATTTTGGATTCTTGCTGGTCCACATCCAATATCAAGTCTTATTTTATCATAAGAAGGATATTTTAGAAGTAGGTCGAACGGGCCCTTTTACCGAAGTGTCACAAAACAACCGTACTGTTTACAAATTTTGCCTGGACTGATGTGCATCTTGCACCAACAAATTCTTTTAAAGATCTTTAAAGTGTAGGAGTGGGGGCGTTCAATTCTCAAGTGGTTGAATATTAAATCTTACCTCTCAGAATATCAATGATGTTGTTGTTTTTTAATATCCACCAAACACATTTTGTACTTGATTCTATAATGAGCTCTTACGTTGTGGCGGATCTAGAACTTCGTCAACAGGGTCAACGGTTTGAAATATAAATTGTGCGTATTTTTCGGTCTCAAAGTTTTCGATTTTAGTGTCCTACCGGTTTCAAGGAAGGGGGCCGAAGGTGTACCATCCGTCTGCCTACGGGTCTGTCCGTCCCGTCCGTTTGTCCGAATCTCGATCCTTCCAATGAAACTTGATCATTAACCGTGACATGGGAAAACCAACAATGTTACTGTACATCATGAGAAGACTCAGCCTAGACATAATCTCAGTCTGATCAGAGTCTTCGCTGTCGACAAGAAGTAAGATTGGTTCCTTTGTTCACACTGAGGGCACAGCGAAGATTATGATCAGACTTGGCTGATACCCAGGCTGATCTGAAGTTTCGCTTTGAGCACACTCATTTTTAAGATTATGACTCAATTATGGTGATTTCACGGTATATATACGCAAAGGAGTCTATCCGTGAAAAACTGCTTTTCCTGAGCCCTATCCGCTCCAGAAAAGGAGCCTATCCGCCAAAAACAAGACATGGGGAGAGGAGATACTTTAAATCTGGGCCAATATTAGATTATTTACGATGTAAGTAACATAAAATCAAACGCCACGGGACTTTTAAGTCTCTGACTCGATGGATTTTGAAACATATGATAAGGCTGATATCAAGTCACGTCTACAAAGTTAAACAGAAAATGACTGCTCTGTTTTCGGCGATTTAGTTTACGTTGGAAAATGAAGCAAAACTAAACGATTCAGTCAATTTTGCTGGCCTACACCACAGCAGTAAATATTTTATGTTCCACCCCTTACTTAAAGCGTCTGCTTTGCTTTTAAAATTGGTTTTCCATAGAAAAGAAGGGTCATGTTTGAAAACAAGACGGCTAAGGAGCCTATACGTTGAGAGAAGAATGACCATTTTGTGGCACATGATAATGAGCCGTACCCGTGGCACAGGAGCCTATATGTTTTCAACTAAGTGGCATGGGAGCCTATAGGTTATAAAAGTAAGAAATAGCATATAGGATCCGTAGCCAGTAACCATATAGGCTCCTTAGCCAAAGACAAATAGGATCCATAGCCATATTATTTTCTTTGCCATGCCATTTATAGAGAGAATAACGTATAATTCGGTCTGTGAAATGCATATAAGTCATTTTCCACATAAATTCTTTACAAAATACCAAAAAACAATTGTGAGAACAGCCCAAACTGTTCGAAAAAGTTTGTTTTCTTTGTTGTGTAATCGTCTGTGGACGTCGCCGCAATGAACAGTGTGTCACGTTATGCAAATTCTGCATCATCAACGAACGTGTGGCTGTTTGATTTTTGTCTTAAAACTTCCCTGTTGTTCCGTTGCATTGCCCTTTTCTTCATGTAGTTAATGGAACTTATTATTTTGCTTACCTTTTGATGTCACTGTCTATCGCTAATAGGCTCCCTTTCTGGAGCGGATAGGGCTCAGGAAAAGCAGTTTTGAACCGATAGGCTCCTTTGTGTCTATATACCGTGGATTTGGCTCTTCTATTCTTTTCTTTCCTGTTCAACAAATATAATGTACTTTTGCGACGAAAGCCTGGACCACGCAATACTTCGCTGAAATGCGGCCCAGCACCCAGTAAGCACGCAAAATCGGACAACTATCGACCCGCTAGCGAAACGCCGTCCGGATGGCGTTTCGCTGACGGGCCGATAGTAGCCCGTGATAGGATGCTGGCTGGGCAGGCAGATGACGTAATAATAATGCCGTATCGACGTCTATACGAAATTGCCGCAACGTTGTCTTGCTGGAGGAAAGATGGGAATTAGGAACGTTTGCGAGACGACACAGTTGGAAATGTAAAACATAGCGACTACGCTGGCTTTTATCTTAGATAAATACTTAATCGCGATAATGGGAAAGAAAAATCTACAACTGTTATCAAAACATGCTTAACAAAACCTCTGCCATTGGTCCCAGCCACATACCTTTCGTAGACATGTGGTCACGAAATATTAAGGCCGTTTTCTACAAACCTCTTACCGCAGCGGAAAAGCTGTCAGCATCTGGCCAAGTATGGGCAAACAGTACTGGTTATCCGTATAATTTTATTAGGTCTCTACATGTAAGCCGAGCCAGGAACAGTGAGAACAGATTGACGGATTGTTACGCTCGAAATAACATTATAAGTATTGAGAGTCCATGAAAAGAACCATCACATCATTATCATTACCTTAGCCTACCCTATATTATATACTCCAATGGTATTTCCGCATTGTTATTTTTTTCTATATAAAAAGTTGGATATACTATAATCGGTCACGTGCGTCCGTCTGAGTTTTAGCGCCAATATCGTCACGACGTCCAATCCAAGATGGCCGCCCCACGGCACCATAGCCGCCTGATCACAAATTGCCACCGGTGACGCGTTTGGCCACGGAAGAGTCAACCACAAGCATCACGACCTAGAGCGCGATGTCATTCTTCTTCTATGGGGGAGGGGGGGGGGGGGGGCGAGTCATCTCTGGTAGCTTTCAGGTGGGACCCTCCTTTTCGCCCTGGTAGTTAAGCGTTGGAGCATTTGGGCGGCTCCTCATTTTAGACACTAGGAAGCGATCATTTCTCTTCTTCCATTTCTAATTAAAGTCTTTTAAGATGTATTTTATGGTTTTTCCAGCGTGTAGATTCATAACGTAGTAGACACAGTAGAGTTCTCTTGGTCCTCAGAGGCTTTCTCGTTTTCTTCTATATTATGATTTGGCCATACATCCATAAATAAGTATTTTCTGAGTTTGACGGCTTGTCTGATAGAGTCCTCCTGATTAATATCTTGTTGCCTCCTGAACGTTTTAGGCGATTCCAGTTTCTGCTGTTTAACAGATTCCTCTTGTAGCTCGTAAAAAATATACGAAAGCGGGAGTTCTCTTGTCTGAGCTTTTTGCGGAGATAAGGCAATTCATCGTTGGCGGCAAGATGAATAGCTTTATCTGTACTAAAAACTCGCTCTTCATAGGTATTCACTTTAAAAGCTTTAAACTGCTCTACGTTCTCCTGCCTGATCGGATTTTGAAATCTCCTGTTCCATATGTCCGGTCTGGAGTGCTCATCTGTTAGCTTTCTTCATTTACCTGGAGGGCTTAAATCGCTTATCTTCACCCTCATATTCCATATATCTGGTTTATAACTTTCATCTCTTAGCTTCCTTTCTTTACCTGGAGGTCTAATAGAGTGTAGGGACTTCGCGCTGTCAGCATCTTCATCATCAGACATATTTCTGTCATCGGGAGCCTGTTGATTGACAGAGTTAAACATATCCATTTGTAATCTGTTCTGTTTGTGGATGTACTCGATTTAAGATCTACAACGAGGTAACCATAAGGTCTTGCCTTGGCATTCCAAATTTCCTCATAAATGTGACGCTAGTGGATGGATAAATTCTTCTTGCAAAGGTCGCAACTTGTTGTAGTCAGGGCCCTTAGGGACAAAAAATAGGTCCCGTGCGAATTGTGTGCCGATTTATGGTGACCTATATCAAAACCTTCAATGGAGTCTTAGCTTTAATTTAAAGGTGGTCACCCATCTCAAATCCGCGTCTGAGGCTAGTTATGACGTCATAAATATGGCGACCATAATAAGAAACTGCCCGTTAATAAAAGCTATAGTTTGTGTTGGTATGGTCATATTTATCCAACACGAACGCTTTTTTTTAACATAATATCAATTAGTTTAGTCATATGATGGTTACACCAATGCTTTACCTGATTTTGACAATGAATTATTTCTCGATAACTATATTTTGCATGCAAAATACCGTATATTTCCTATAAATACCCAGCTTATCGGACCACCTTTAGACTGATGGCTGAGAATGATATTGCTCCCCCTGGGGAATTCGCTAGTTTATCCCATCTAAAAGAGGATTATAAGCTGCGTCTTTTAATAGATGTTTGCACTATGTTCGCTGGGGCGTTAGTCTCTGACAGCCTGTTGCATATGTTACCATACTAAATTTAGAAAAAAAAAGAAAATTAAAAGTTAGAGCTACAGAATGAAGGCTTATTATACAAATTACTAATATAGTCTGCATATTGACTACTTTAGCTACAAATAAATTCTTTTGGAGCAAAATTACAGCTTCCTGTGGTGTTATGTGAGTTACTTTAATTAGATTACCATTTAAACATGAAAATTGTGACCAATATCATTTACTTTTTAGCTAATATGTGTATTTTCCAAAATGTTTTGGTTATTTTGTACTAACAAATTCATTTGGGTTAGAAGAAATCCTAAGTTTGCATTTATACTTTGAATATAGTGTCTTATACATGCAATTAAACAACCCAAAGGCTTAACCCAATTTTAAGGAGCCGAATTTGGTAGGCATCATTTAAGTAAAAATATATGAAAACATTTGCTGCTGTTGGATATCTTGCATATTTGGGAATGTCTTGCTCATATTATAAAAAATCATAGATTTTGCAGGTTTAACAACAAGATTGAAGCACTTGTTAAAGGCTGTAACATATGTTACATGACATAATAAATGAGCAAGGATATTGACTTGATGTAAAAGATGATATTTCAGGAAAAATGAATATATTTTGCATGTTTTCCTAGCTAAAGTCTCTAGCCTCTGGTGCCTAAATCTTTGGTATTGATGATTATTAAGCCCTGTACCTTTGTTACAGATGTTATGAATATTTGTTTTCAATAATTTCCTAATATGAATAATTCTAAAATAAAGATACATCCTAGCGGAACATAGAAAATAATCGTTTCACATTTAAACAGTACAATTTAGTAAATGTCCCTTTCTAATGTAAATATTCTAAACCAATCTTTATCCTAGTCATATACAGTATCGATTATTATTTCTGTTTCTCTGGTAAAATAATTGTCCTCCTCATCTCACAAAAACCAGAATATTCCTCAAAAACCAGATTTTGACTGCAATCTGAGCAATGACCTGCTCCATCCCAAACCCTTTTACACATACTCTATCGTATGTACCAATTAAAGGTGCATCGAATAGGAGATGTTTGCACACTGTAGGCATGGGTGTTAGCCTGAAACAGCCTGTAACATATGCTACTTTATCAATTTGAGAATAAGAAAAAAAAAGCTACAGAAAGAAGACATTAAAACTAGCTAATCATTTTACATTCTAATAGTCTGCAAATTACTGGATGTCTTTACTATATATGACAGCTGTTTGCGGCTACATGTTGTATTATGTGCGTTACATGAACTGAATTATGATTTAAAAGTGTAATTTTGGATATCGCCATTTAGTTTAACGACTGCTCTGAGGTGGTTTCAAACCGTTTTAGATTAGGTTTAACAAACATATACTCAATTGACGAATACAAAAACCAAAGTTTGCTTTTCTATCTTAAATATTTTGTCTTATATAAGCTAATGCACAACCCTACCCCCAGTTTTGCAGAGGAGCAAATTTTGTTTTCGCCGCTTAAATAAAAAAAAAAAATAAAACAATTGCAGAGTGTTCAAATTTGACATTTTCTTAAATAGTCTTGCTCATATATCATCAAGTTTCTTAGATCAGGACACTTATTAAAGATGTCAATGTGCCATTGGTGATGTCACAACCAGGGTTTTGATCGAATTCCATGCACTTTCAGGTGCTGATATTAACTAGTTCAATAGGAAGAGCAAGACATTATATTGGCAGGCATTTAGCTATGCTGGGGACTCTATCCACGAAACATTCTTTCACCACGTCTCAGTGTCATTAGAAAGCACTGTGGCGGATGCACTAGAGTAATATATTTGTAAATTGTCCTGACCTCTTAGCTCTTGTTTTGATGTCCAACTGTGAGTTCGTTACTTTCCCATTGGTATCTTGGGTCAGGTGTGGTACTTGATTGTATCGATTCCTGATCTTTGCCGTCTTTTTTACTTTGTATTAGCCAGTCACCGATATTGTTCGACTCACTGCGTTGAGGTAGTGGATATTTTGGAGAAAAAAAAGCTGAATTGCAAAAACTACCACTTCCAAGAGCTGTGTTTCTCGAATGTGTCAAACGTGCGCAGTACCAGTGCATCATTTGGAAAACCTCATCTGTCATTAATCCTGACAAACCTATGCCTGACAATCATGGTTAGAAGCGGGACTGTGATAAATATTGTCCCGTTATGATGACATTGCCCATGTGCGGATCCAGAGGGGGATAGGGGGTCCGTACACCCCCCCCCCCTGGAAAATAACAAGTACGTATATGGGTTTCTATAGAAATTAGCATTTGGACCCCCCACCCCCTGGAAAAAGTTGGACACCCCCTGGAAAATAATGGGGCCCCTCTGGATCCTTGGTAAAGTATAAGTATATTTTTCTCAGCAATAAAACCATTGGACCCCCTCTGTAAACTGTAAAATAAGCTGAGGATTTAATAAAACTGACAAAAATTCCTGGATCCGCGCATGTTGCCTCCTGCCCCGAAACCCCTCTGCAGCTGATAAAATGTGGTTGCAGCATGTCAGTTTGCGAAGCATCTCGGTGTAAGTACAAAGCAAACCATTTATATTGTACCGATTTGTGTTGCTGTGGAGCAGAAGAGGACTCATGATAAATATTGCCAGTGATCAATAGAACAACTATAGATATTTCTTTAGCCGTATCAACAAGAATGCCTTATTGTCCGATTTTGACCTTTGAAGACAATTCTACCTATAAGCATGCGAAAGATAAATCAGATTGTAACAGTTTTCTATTGCTTGGCTATCGAAGTACAATGGATAACTTGTGGAGGGTTTTATCCTTATTTCCATATCATGAACTACTAAGTAGACTCTTCTAACTTTTGATCCTTCAAAATCGGACTATAATGAGTTTGGTTGATAGTGTATGCAAATGCTTATTACTACTATCTTTTCTTTGGGTGTAGGATAAGCAGCTACAGATAAACCAAAAGTTTTGAATCGTGACTCTATTTACAATATGGATACGTTGTTATAGAAAAAAGGGTTTCAGGCTTTTATTTACATATACTATAAAAGCTTTGACATACACATATGTTCTAGCTGGACTGGCTCATTAAACGTATTCTGCACCAATCGTTTGAAATAGAAAGACCCAAAGGTCATTGGTCAGAGGACGTGGTACATCTCTCTCTATATATAAGCATAAGAATAAGATACGAGATTATATTTACACCGTTTATTATCGAAAACACTGTTTGTTCTTCATTCACTCCACTGTCTTTTTATTCGTAAATCGTGACGGCATTTACGTCCCAACCTCGAACTGACTTCACCCTATCTGAATATATTTTGTATGTTACGATTTAAAATAGTTTGCATTCAGTCATGATAAGGCTACAAGTTCATTAAAGGAATATTTCCATGCGTTGGAAATGGACAAAACGCATATATATGTGGTATTTACCTCATGATTAGGCGTCATTTTAATGACGTCATATTTTTGTTTTGATGCGAAAATAATATGGGCGACATGTTAATTTTAATTAGTTACCCCCTTAGATTAAATTTGGTGCATTTCGACTGAAATTGGCAAACAAAATGCAAAAAAAGTCCTGATCGCCATAGACTACAATGGGCATACCGTTTAAATTGCATTGATGCAATATACGTTATTTTGATGACGTCATAATGACGTCCAGACGTAAAACCCAGATGGGTGACCAGGTGATTTTCATTAGTTATCCCCTAAAGTTTGATTTGGTATAGGTCACCATAAATCGGCATCAAAGTCGCACGGGAGTCCCGATCGCCCCTGACTATTGTCTGTTGATCGGATTATTAAACAAGACCAAAATTTGCGTATTTAAAGCGATATCCCTGCAAGCTTTATTTTAAGGAAATACGTTTTTAGTCAAATACACGATGGATATATTTCTGTGGTGATTGCCTTTGGTAAAAATGTCTGCAATTCTCTGGTCACACTTTGTTTTGTCATCAGATCATCAAAAATGATTAGGTTCCTTTTTTGATCGATAAACTAAGAGTTATTGAAATAGTCTGGGATGCCCGTATACATTCTATACACGGAATTCTCTTCTGAAGGTCATCATACAGGGGTTGTCATTGTCGAAAGCACTGTAAGATATGTTCCAAAATTGGGTGTACTAACGAGGAAAGTAACAGTTTTCTAGTCCATCATTCCATTTCCACAGATCCACTGGGTTAAGTCACCATAATAGAGAATGGATGCTGAAAGGTCAGCAACCTATGTGGCATCTTCATCATAGTTTCGTTGGTGTTGAAAGAACTAAGTTTATTTTTTGATACGGCGTTGAAGATTATCTAGCCTATTAGATTTGATTCCACATAGGTTGCATTAAGTAATTTTGAATACAAGACTAACTGTGACTCTAGGCATTCTTACGTACTTTTACTCCCTCCCTCCTCCCTCCTTCACCTCCTCCTCCACCTCCTATCCTCTCTCCTCCTCCTACTCCTCCTCCTCACTCCTGCTCCTCACGCCTCCTTTATTGTCAACTCTAAGATTCTCGTGGGGAACGAATTTGATCTTGAATAGTAGCATGGAGGCAGTACGTTCGGAGAAGTCTAGACATCATCCTATGATGATGAAGGAGAGTTCAGTTTTCGACGAAAGATATCCTTTCCGAAAATAGTATCCATAACACTAAGTCTTTGTCCACAAAATAGGCCTCATATCAAAACTGGGTTTCACTAATTTGATACTTTACGCAGATTAACTAAGATATCAGAAAAAAAAGTCAGGATCAGGTATGATCAAGAAGTACCGCAGACCAACCCACGGCACCGCGAGGAAGAGCCACGGAACACTAACAGTCACAGGCAGGAAGACAATTTAAGTAAAGCAACCAGCTCTCTCTTTCCCATCAAGATGATTGCAAAAGACTTGCAAGTTGGATCTGATTATCAACCGTGCACTGAATGGGTAACTAGGGGCCTTACCCCATTGCTCTGCTTTCGTCATGAATATTGTTGTTTTTGTGCGTGAGCAAAATTAACACAAATGACTTATTGTTTTGGGGATAATGTAAAGATGGCACTTAAGGAAATATACGAGACGATGCACCAATGCTTCCGCAACTGAGAGATAGTTAAGCTTCCATTTGTTAGCAAGTGTCTGATTGGTAATTCCTTGTTCTGTTGAACACAGATATAATCTTTTTTGAAAGCATTGTATATCCGGATTAGCTGACTTCAGACGAAGCCATCTGATCAGGATCCACACTGTTTTCCACTCCGATTGAAAATGCATACTTGCACATGGAATGCTGCAGGTAAAATTGATAAAAAAATGGGGACGAGTGAAGAACATAAAATATTCCGCAGGCCAAGGATTAAAATATTGTTTCAAGTATTTATTTATTTCGGAGTTTTAATACTACTAAAATCATATCTATTCATACAGCTGATCAAAGACGGATGTCTAAAGCAGAACGCTTGTGCATTTGCGTCACAAACTTGAAATCTTAAATTGGCAATTATATGATTGAAAGAGAAACCCGGATCTCAATCAAAAACATTCTATCCTATTTTTGCGCCAATAGTTTTAGATTTTGTCAAATAAAATTAGCATAAATGTTGTTATACGATTAACATAAAGTTAAGCATATTGTACTTCCAATGACCAAAGAGAATAAGTTTTGATGGTCTAACATACAATGCTTTTTACATTAGTCTACCATACTTATTTTGACTCGAAAACCGAAATTTTGGTATTCCGAAACATATTCATTGACTCAGGTTTTCTGGGTCAACTCTCAGTATACAAAAATGCCAAACTCAGATGCTGTGTACAAACAACGGATAGGAGAGGGCTAACTTTTTCAGACTTCTAGACCAATGTTCTCTCTAAATTGTTACAGCAAAGTTCAACATGTCAGACGATCTGGTAATGAGCATTTTGAAAGCAAAAATGTACATATTTTGGTCATGAAATGTGTTAGTGTAATGCAATTCACGCAATAATTTTGTTATTCGACTGTTTAATCTGTCCCCATAAGCTGCAAAATATTACTTGGTGATGTGAGAAGAATCGTTGTGGCATTTACAGACGATATGATCCAGGAGCCATATCCTAAATGCAGCCTAGTCTCAAAGGGCAAAAATTCGTCATTATTTAAACCCATTCGAAATTGCCAGAGCCATACAGCTATGCCGGTGTGATTTAGCATGGTTTATTATCTGCAAAAGTTGACAGACAGTCAGCAAAATCATTCCCGAATTTAGGAGAAAATCAACATTTGGTTTTCGGAAGTGTTTTAGTAGGTACAGCTTTCACGTTCCTACGACGTCATCCGGATTTGTAGAGATCTATATTACTGACTTTTAGATAGTAGAATAACAGTCCTTTAAAATGAATAATAGATAATTTTGTAAAAAATGATATTCTGGTAAAAATTAGCAACACTATCAAAATATGCTTAACTTTATGTTATCAGTATATATACATGTGTATACATGGACGACACAAGTCAATGAATTTTAGGCGGATGTGACGTTCCAACGCCAGACAAAAAAATTCACCAGCGATTTTTTTCTGGCGATATATATTAATATTTTTTGCGCCAAATTTATTATTTCCTTTGATTTTGCGACAATGGTGACCGCTAGCGCGAACCCTGGCAGATTGATAACAAGTTTGAATTAACCAATCAGGCGAATCACATGATAGTAAACAAGTATTCACATGTACCCACAATGCTCAAATCAAATAGGTTAGTATGCGATAGTCATACCGCCTATTGTAAGATATTGCTTTTCTATCTTTTAGTTATTAGGCCAAAACTAACTTAGCCAGTGGTCACAGGACACTGAAAATTGGTTCAATCATGCTTCGATGCACAGATCTAATCTTGCTGCTATATTGTTTCTGCTGGGGGTTACTTAACATGTATCTCCTTGCTCTTTATCATCATGATTTAATTATTTTTAGTAAATTTGATTGTCAAAAATAAAAAAAAAAAACAGGGAGAAAAAATTTGATTGACAAAAAATTAAAAAAACGGAGAAAAATCACAAGTCATTCGATCACCATATCTACATTACCCCCTGGTTCTGACCGTCTGTAAACCGAGAACCAGCAATGAATGTAGATATGGTCAATGGAATTCTGCTGAAGAAAACAATTGTTTTAAAAGGCTTTTATTTGGTTTATATCACGGTAATATTTTAGCTGCAAGTTGGCCAATTAGGACACTGGCTGGCGCCAGTCACAGATTACAGACCATCCTATCATGGTAACACGTCTAAGAATGATCAATTTTACCAGAACAGGTCAAACTTTGGGTCGTCATGTGTCTAAAAGCCCAGCCCAGCTGTCGATCCATTTTTGCCGACCCCAAGATTTAAGTCATTGACCAGTTTGATGGAGGATTTGATTGGACATTGATAAGTTAAAGTTCATATGCAAATTTGGCACAAAAAGAACGAAAATATGATAAATAAATTTTATGGAGCTTACTAAATAATGCAATAATTTTACGAAAATGTTCATTTTCCATCTACATTTGTATAATGCCCATCAATTTATAGAGACTTAACTATATTCGTGTGTATAATGGCAGCGACCAGATTGGGACAGTGACCAGAAACGGACCAATCCGAAATTCAGAATGCTGAACAAATATGGTCTGCCTTGAAAAAAGACTCAATTAGTTTAGTTATTTAATCAGTGGTGTAGCCAGATGGGATTTACTTGAACCCTCTTTTGAGCCCAAATTATTTCATTTTCATTGGGATATTTAAGAAAAATGAGACCATCCTTTAAAAGATTGTTTGCGATCAACCTACTCATAATTTTCCAGGTAGGTAGGTATTCAAATTATTTTTCACTGATTTATTTAAAAGACATTAAAAGTTTTTGTTAAAAAAATGTCTAATTCACGGCCTCCAATCTCTGCCTCCTTCTCCAAAAAGAGCAGAACGTAAAGGGAGGCGAAGGCCCTTCGGGAAGCAGGCAGTGGGCATAAACAATGGAACACGGTAAGTTGTGTTGACACATTTTCAATCATAAGTAAATTTTCAGCGCAAAACTCGAAAATCTAAGAATGCTATGCTTCGGGCAATTGTTCAAGCTATCCGTAAAGCATGCGCACATTTGAACTTAGTTTGTAAGCGTGAGAGCTTTTCTCCCGTTGCACAGTTGTCCAAGAAACGGTGGTTCCCGCATGGTTTTGCCTTCTAACCAAACAAATAGTAGCGTTTGGACCCTTATTCATACTACCGAGGCCCCTCCACACCCATGTTGTCCCAAATGCAATTTTTCGAGATATTTCAATGATAATTGAGTGATTTAGAGCCAAATTTCTTTAGGAGCAGGAGGCGAAGGGCAGGAGAAGGAGGCTGGGAGAGGAGGAGCAAGCGGCGATGATATCAAAATTTGCATTTATTTTGCTTATTTTTAATAATATACTTATCCAATCTATATCAAACTCGCATGTATGATACGAATGAATAAATGCTATTGTTAACTGAATTATTCTGATCACAAACATTGCTATATATACCTCTCTTATAATATATATACCTCTAGCAAGCTCATGACGTTCTGGGTTAAACAAACAACACAATGGGAGAATAAGCGTAATCATTCGAAGGAGGCTGGGAGAGGAGGAGCAAGCGGCGATGATATCAAAATTTGCATTTATTTTGCTTATTTTTAATAATATACTTATCCAATCTATATCAAACTCGCATGTATGATACGAATGAATAAATGCTATTGTTAACTGAATTATTCTGATCACAAACATTGCTATATATACCTCTCTTATAATATATATACCTCTAGCAAGCTCATGACGTTCTGGGTTAAACAAACAACACAATGGGAGAATAAGCGTAATCATTCGTATCATACATGCAAGTTTGATATAGATTGGATAAGTATGTTATTAAAAATAAGCAAAATCAATGCAAATTTTGATATCATCGCCGCCTGCGCCTCCTCTCCCAGCCTCCTTCTCCTGCCCTTCGCCTCCTGCTCCTAAAGAAATTTGGCTCTAAATCACTCAATTATCATTGAAATATCTCGAAAAATTGCATTTGGGACAGCATGGGTGTGGAGGGGCCTCGGTAGTATGAATAAGGGTCCAAACGCTACTATTTGTTTGGTTAGAAGGCAAAACCATGCGGGAGCCACCGTGTCTTGGACAACTGTGCAACGGGAGAAAAGCTCTCACGCTTACAAACTAAGTTCAAATGTGCAAACAGCATGCTCTACAGATAGCTTGAACAATTGCCCGAAGCATAGCATTCTTAGATTTTCGAGTTTTGCGCTGAAAATTTACTTATGATTGAAAATGTGTCAACACAACTTACCGTGTTCCATTGTTTATGCCCACTGCCTGCTTCCCGGAAGGGCCTTCGCCTCCCTTTACGTTCTGCTTTTTTTGGGGAAGGAGGCAGAGATTGGAGGCCGTGAATGTGTGGTATTGTAATCGGTCTTGGTCCGTCGTCTGTCAGTAAACTTTTTCTTTAAACAACATCTCCTGAACGACTGGTGCAAATTTAAAATAACTTCCCATGAAGGTTCCTATTAGACCTTTTTACCCACAAGCTGACTTGGAAAGCGGACAGCTGACTGCGTAGTTTATGGTATATATTAATGGGGGCTGTCTCAACAACTATAGTCCGTGCAGATATTCAGTGAACATCGTTTTTTTTTTAAAATGTCTTTAATGATAAAATTTTGGACCAGAATTTTGCATATACATATAATAAAACACCGCCTAATATACAATTGCATTTTTGAATATTTATGATAGGAAAATAAGTCTGGAATCTCTTGTGAAATAAAAAAACGTAGTCATTTTCGATTTAGAAAAATCCTTATTTTCCCTCAGTGTATTTCATATGGGTAACACGTGGTTTATACAGTTCAATGATTACCATGTTTACTTCCGTATATGATAAAAAAACGGTCACCAGCAGGATAACTCTTGGTATGTCTATATATTCACTGAAAATGCTTTGAAGAGACTGCACAAATTACAATTCTGCCTGAGTTATCATATTTCATGATAATCAAATTTCGCATCTTGCTTTCTTATATGTGTCATGGTTAAATGACACATATAGCAATCAGAACCTGTCCAGTGATTTGTAACAATAAAGGCGCAGACTAGCCTGCGCATCCACGCAGTCTCATCAGCAAATTTGTTGTCTGCTTTTTGAGAAGAATCATCCATAGACTTGCCTCGTGCAAAAAAATGTCAATTTTCTATCTAGCCTGTTTAGCCGAAGGGACTGGTTTGAGACTCGCTTTGTCGGAAACCCAGAAGACAGGTTTTCTCGCGTTGTGGCTCAACAGCTCTAGGACAAAAATTTCAAGTGCAACAGATAATAATATTAAAACAAATATAATGAGGAGGCTGTTCTTCAGATATATTAACGGGAATTACATTATTTGATTGCGCTCTACATCGTCTAATACACAAGTCATTCGTAACTACGGCCCACAGAGCCGGGGAACGGCAGGGCCTTTGATTTTCTGTCTACAGGTCTCTGGTATGACCTTGTTCTAACAGCGCATTTGCCCGGCTTGTGCGTGGCTACAAATGAATGGTGCACATAATTTCTTTTGTCTTTATGCACCAGTCATTTGTGAACAACCCCAGCTCAGAGGAATGTCGAGGACTTTGACTTTGTGTCTGCAGTTCCCAATAGTAACCACCATAGTCTCCCCCGCAGTCAGTTATTATACTGCACAGCAATGTTTGTCTAGGTATATCAAACCCCTACATTTCCTCTGCATTGTGAAGACATTGTAAAAGTAAAAACACAGCACATTATATCCCCATCCTGCTCAGAGGCTTGGATGAAGCAGTGGATGCAAATGACTGGTGCTTTATTTATAGCCTATGATGCACTTCGCATGAACATTTAGTTCTCAGCCACCCTAAAACAGATTGGCACCAAACACAAAATATGACATCCACTGATATATTGTTCAACCTATTTGCAAGCACATTCCCACCCCATCACTAGTTTCTCATTCCTACCTCAGCATTATTGTTATTGGATGAGACTTTTTTCACTTGAATCACACCTGATGGGTGAGCCCTGTGATTATTTTATCTTATCACTTATAGTTGCCCGAAATTACGTTTTGGCATACATGTTTTGCATTGTCTGGTTCCAACAAATCAGTATTTGGAACAAACAGATAGGAAGTTCAATTTATTCAATAAAACACGTTCGTTTTTTTTAAAATCTGATGATCAGAGAAGGAGCAGAGAACACAGAAAATCAAGATTTTAAATTGAGGAACATGGAACACAGAGGTTCATTATTTCATAGGAACAAGCGGACAGGTACCCACTGGAAAGGCCTCAATATTTTCTCCTATGCCAAAGTTCTGTGCGCCCAAACTATGGCCAAAATTTGCATTTGATTTTGATATGATAAGAATCCCTTCTCCTTACACGTTACTTCGTCTTATAAAACCGTATAATTATTCATTGATAGTAAACTAAAGGCAATGTTCCGTATAAAGGTGCATTTAGGGTAAATAAAAAAATGCAGATGCTCAAGTGAGGACAAATTCCATCATATCACAGTCCATTTGACAATACATTATGTAACGAAAAAAATATCACCAATAAGGCGGTTCATCTATGTATAAAATTCTGGTGGTCATTGTGCGATCAGTCCGCACATGACGAAATAATCGCAAAAAAGCGTTGTTCACTGAATTCCTGTACGCACAGTAAATTGATCTTAATACAGAACTAGAACAGAACGTTGCATACTGGAAAGATGCGACAAGAAATCCCTCAGATTAAACCTTCGGAGTAGCATGTATGTTCGCGCAGTTTTGTCATGTACATGTAGTTACTATTAATTATGAAAGAGTGTGTGGCCACAGCAAATTTTATGGTAGAAAAAAACAGCCTGTGCAGCATCTGTGGCTAGTAAGAATGTTGATATTTGCCAAGAAACAGACTAAGATATCATACTTTCAAATACGCAAATAAAAATGCGTTGATAAGACTGCACGGATATACAGGCTGGCCTGCGCCTTTGTTGTTTGCATACACCAAAGTCAGGGTTTCCCTCGTCGAGAACCTACCCAGCTAGCGCACTTTGTCGCACCACCAACAGCGTATCGCTGGCGGGCCGTTCGCGGCCCGCTGTTGTGTGCTAGCTAAAACGATGACCAAACGTTATAGAAAGGTTGGATATGTCTCGGATAATATGCGACAGGTCTGCAGCCTGGATTAAAACCCCAACGCTGTTTATAGCCATGGTTTCCTCTTTAATTGCACGACAGTGGTTCAGACCTCCGACTCAATGATGGATCTGAGGTAAAGCTTTAATCAGTGGTTTGGTGCCTGAGGCGTATCTGTAGCTGGGCCCACCGTGGTGTTCTTTAGCTCTGACTATCTGTGATTTGTGAGCCCTTTTCATTTGATTGTTTCTCTATGTTGATGCATTGTGGTAGTTGGGAAGTCTCCATGCAAGCTTAACAGTTTTGTGCTTCAGCAACAGCAGAATCTAGGGCGAGGTTTTTTTATTGCAGTGGAATGCATTTGGGACTCCCGGTGGCTTGAGCTGCTGTCCGTTTTAAGGCAGTGGTTCTGATTTTTTTTATCTATTGTTTAGTGTATTTCGCATTGTGGGAGGAGGTTCTATGTTCGTCTTTGTTTTGTTATACATTACTTTAAGTCCATTCTACCATGCAGGCACACAACCTTAAAACTACGTCGTATCAACATCAATGCGATGTCATGACGTCGCATTGACGTCGATATGACGTTGTTTCGACGTCATGTGCCTGCTGGGTATTTTTGCAATCCTCTTGAAGAGGAAGAGAAAGCTGGTTGCTTTTCTTTTGTTGTCTTAGAGATTGTCTTATTAAATGTAAATGTTATGCTGCTCTTTCTCACAGTGCCATGGATGGAAGAAAATGTCTAAGTTCAAGAAGCCTAGAATAGGAAAATAGTTATCAAATATGCACAGAATAGAAGGTGCACACATGTTTAATGTATGAACAATCATTCTGTAAAATTTGAGTATAAAGGAATGAAAACTGTTCGAGTTGAAGAGTACACAACCCAGACACTATCTAAGCATTTTGATCAGAAATATGTCTAAGTTCAAGACCGCAAAACATGAAAATAAATATTCTTGAAATGTACACAAAATCAAAGGTGCACATTTTCAATGTGTGAACATTCATTATGCAAAGTTTGACTATAAAGAAACGAATACTGTAGGATTTACAGACTACACAAACTAGGCACCCCCTAAGCATTTCTGATGGGAAAAAATATCTAAGTTCAACATCCGTCAAAAATAAGAAAATATCTATCAAATGTGCGTAAAATAGATGGTGCACATCTTCAATGAGTTAACAATCACTATGCAATAGTTGAGTATTTAGAAATAAAAACTGTTAGAGTTAAAGATTACACAAACCAAGCACCCTTTAAGCATATTTGATGGTACAACGTCTAAGTTAAACACCGCTAAAAAAAAGTCGTGAAATATGCACCAAATAGACAGTGCACATCTTCAATATGTGAACAATCATGATACAAAGTTTAAATAAAAAGGAATCAAAACGTTTGGAGTTACAGATTACACAAATCAGTCACCCTCCAAGCATTTTTGAAGGGAAATGTTTTAAGTTCAACACCCCTCAAAAATAAACAAAAAAGTCGTGAAATGTGCACAAAATAGAATAGAATTCAATATGTGAAAGTTTGAATAAAAAGGAATGAAAACTTTTGGAGTTACAGATTACACAAACTAGGCACCCCAAAAGTGTTGCACACGGGCCACAAACCCAATACTAGACCTGTTTTTGTTAAAGTGACGCAGGTAATACTTTGGCACAATCGGCCATATGTAAGGTAGTAGTTTATTTTAATCTTCAAGTTCGCGTTGTGTTTTAAAAGTCTCTTTAGAATTTCTAAGTCTTGTAAAATTTCAGTAACAACTTTCACAATTTTATAATTTTATTAAATCTTCTTAAGTCCAACTAAATACTTCAAGAAACTATCTATAACCCAAAGTTCCGAAATCTGAAGCTCTGCCACTGGGTTTCATCTTATATACCATGAAGTCACATGATAGAAGCTGACCACAGCGCCACCTAATGACATCATCACTAACCAATCATATTTCAAGTTTACTATATAGCGCCCTCTACATAGGTAAGCTTCCATTTATATCAACCAATCAGAAGATACAAAAGTGACTCATAGTCACACCAGTTGCGCAATTCCCCAAAGGTCATATGATTAAATGTATTGCGCAATCCTGCCAATCAATGTCAGAATTGACACAATCTATTTATTGGGCTTATGTAATTTTACTTAACTAAGTAACATCTGTCATCATGACCTTTTGGAAGTGTTAAAACATCCCATCAAAATTGACAGGCTAATAAATATGACATTTGAAAAACAATAACGAACTGGTGTCAGAATTCCCTATAAAGCCATAAACATGTCAATCACAGATGTCAACACCGCACCTGGCTGAACACCTGCGTCCTACCCAAACCAAGCATTCACAAATATTGTGAATACCCACAGGCAATTCACAATTATTATGAACCCTCACAGACAAAACCAGTGACTACTTTATACACGCCCAAACCTTAAGAGTTTGACTTAATTTTTCAATTAAGTGAAACTCTCCAAGCTCATCTCTCATACACCATATATACAAATAACATCCACACACACTCTCACACTCACTCACATACATACCACAATATAAATCAAATACTAGCATGCACAAATCATCCTATAACTACTAAACATAATCAATACATATGAATCATCAAAGTACTATTTACAACAAACATCTGCATGTGACAGCGCACTCCAGAGAACCTTGTGTCCACTCAATGGTTGGCCACCCCATCGAGTGTGCAACTGTCCCAAACTCTCAAGAGCACACAGACGCCACAAGCACATTTACAATCCAATAAATCCCAAGTGAATTCACAACACAATGTCAAATCTTAACTAATCATATATACACATTACGAATCTCATGCACAATAGGGTCAATTGTCACTCCACTGCATCTTCCCGTCAAGCTAACATATACATGCCTCCCTACAGATTGCAGAGATAGACATATGCATGCCAAGCTTTTCCAATGGAGCACATCATGAAACAGCCCAATGCCTACAAAATAGTTGATCAGACCACAAAGCAGGCAATTGCTTTGAAGACCCCACTATGCATAAAATCTCATATACAAAATCAAAACATGCACCACACATATAATAATCCTATTCCCCGTCCATCAAGTAATACAGTCAATATACAATAAGGTTCATCTTCACTCCTCCGCAGCTAGTCTATCTGTATTGGATCATCCTGCTCCCCAGTTCCATGGTAAAATACAAAGTTATTATCCTCCTGTCGGTTACATTCAGTGTGTTCCTCCATAGGAGTATATTTGAAATTAATTTTGTTTTCCGCTTGCAATTTCCAAATTATGGTGTCGTCTAAACTCTGTTCAATTTCGTCCAAAAGTTTAATTGCTTTGCTGATATCCAGTATATAGAATTTTGTCTGCTGTCCAAAACACCTTTTTAGTTGCTGAATGTTGTATAGCTTATCCATAACTGTATAATGTTAATTTTCTTGTTTGGAATAATTGACTGGTAAGTAATGTATAAAATCCAAAATTTATTAGCTGTTGTTTACAAAAGTTCACTATGTATAAATGTCATTAATTGTTTGACATTTAAAGGTGACCATTTCAAAGCTGTCAACAAAATCTTGATTTGACCTGTTATCTGTCATCACTTTGGAAACTGGTTGGATTTTAAAGGTCATTATGTTTCATATAAACTCGATGATACTTGAGGTGAAAAGGTCCCTTACTGTATTCCTTCTTATACATCTCAAAGTCATATACGTCCTTCTTATCAGTCTTTACAGTGCATATTTTTGTACACATCGTAGTAAGCATATTTATATCTTCACCAGCCACCAAACTTCATATTAAATGACTGGACTTACACACATTATCAATAACTATTTACTTATCTTCATGTCATCATATCCTCACCATGGCACTACCATGGACTCATAGTAAAGTTCTGTGTACACTTTAAGTCAAAGTTTCTCTATGTTATTCATGGCCATCTTTCTCTTTCAAACACAACTTATTTCTTCATATTCTCCAGCGAAGCCAATAACACCTTCGCTTCCTTCTGGTCTGGTGCGGAAGTAGGTTGCCTTCCCGATTTGCCCCTAACAATCTCGTCATGCTCCGACGACACCAACCCATTCTCAACAACTGACAAGGAACTCGTCACAACATTCTTATTACCACAACAATCAGCTAACCTCTCACCAAAATAGACTTTCACTTTCTCATGAAAGCACTTCTTATACATGAAAATCAGTATCAAAATGAAGACACATGTGCCAAAAATCATCACAACAAATGACCAACTAGAAACTGACCCACCGTGCTCATCTACCTTCCTATAATTGTGCACATAATCAATAAAAGCAGGCATGGCAATCTCTCTTAAATTCATTAAGTCATTTGAAATCTCAATTGTAGTCAAATTAGGGAAATTAGATGTAAAATTTTCCCAAAGAGAAAAGTGTGTTATATTTCTCAATTTAAGCAATGAACCCCAAGCATCCCAAATAAAACCTCTAACCTCTTTCTCATAATAGGGGGGTAAACTCAAATAATCATTTGCAGCCCCACAAGTCATATTTAATCTTATCACACCCAGGGGTGGATGCACAACAACTTCACCCTGCATGCTGGACCGATCTTGGCAAACAATGGTAAATTTTATAACATCTGAAGTCGCAACAATCCAAACACCTGAGTGTACATACTCCGCAATGGGCAATCTAGAGTTCAAATAAACCATACTTTTACAATCGCGTTGGACATTCTCCTTATTCTTTAAAAACAAAGCAATAACACAAGACTTACTCAAATTAATTTGATAAATTGGACTTTTTGGATTACAAAATGGCATGTACCTGTTGTTACATGCATAATAATCTTTTCCAGACAACAAAGTATATTTCGTCCTGTCTTCATTAATCATCAATGCTTCAGCAGAAATATCATATTTAGCAACTGCATTTAAAGTTTTAGCCTCTGAAGTCAACTTTTGATTTTTAGGTAAGGGTAAATTATGAATTTTATAAATTTCGTAAATTTCCTTGCGATCCAACAAAGGTATTGTAAGAACAATTAATATTTTATGTCCATCTAAATATGCTGTACATGTCAAAGTGTTATAAAAATACCAAATATTGCTTTCAGGATCTGCTGGATGTTGCATAGATACAGGTAATTTGTCTTTAACATCCAAAAGTAATGCTCTTAAATTCTTAGGCGAAATTGTACTAGGTGATAAATGACTCAAAGATAGCATATTCAACTCAGTTCGAAGATTCTCTATATAAATGAAAGCATTTTGTGTTGACTGTCTTATTTCTTCAAGTATTAGTTTGAATTGAAAATATGTGTTCACGAGTTGTTCTAGTCTTACAAAGTGTGTAGTTGTATAAGTCGCCAATTTTTTAATCTTATCGTCAAGGTTCATAACACACTCAACTAAATCCATAATAGCTCGACCATTTTCAGCTATCTGAATCCTAGACAGGTTCAATAGTGTCATACTTTGTTCTAGATTATGAATAATACTTTCCTGATTCGTGGCAAGGTCATGTACCGACCTTTGAATCATCTCTAAATCTAAGTCAGAGACTGTTCCAAATAACAGACTCATTGCCTGACCTTCAATTGGCAGTTAAGAACGCTTAGATCTCTCGTGATCTGATTGTAATGTTTGATAGTCTACAAAATTATCTTTAACTGTCTTATATGTAACGTTCAATAAACTTATTTCATCATTCAAGCTTTTAAAAGTAGAATGATATGTCGTAAAGTTATGCTATCTATACCACTCTGTCAAAGTCAGCATTATTTCATTTGAAGATTCTAAGTCTTTGCTTATTTTATTTATAAATACTTCAAAGGGTCTTAAATCATGAATGAATGTCACTAACCAACGCGCATGGTTTAAAGATACTTCATTAGTTTTATGAAAAACTACATTTTCATGTACCACTAAACATGAGGTGTAGCCGATTAATGCAAAGATGGTTAAGAATGCGTGACCCATGTTGCAACTGTGGTTACAACCATGTCAAGAAAAATCCACCAATCACTAGTTAACTATATCTTCAATCACAATCTGTTCTTGAACTGTTCCTGTTCCTCCCTGTTCTTCACAATGTGTCCACGAAAACAAAGTTCGAAATCCTGGTCTAGTAGGCACCAAAAACGTCCCAGATGATGTAAGGTAGTAGTTGATTCTAATCTTCAAGTTCGCGTTGTGTTTTAAAAGTCTCTTCAGAATTTCTAAGTCTTGTAAAATTTCAGTAACAACTTTCACAATTTTATAATTTTATTAAATCTTCTTAAGTCCAACTAAATACTTCAAGAAACTATCTATAACCCAAAGTTCCGAAATCTGAAGCTCTGCCACTGGGTTTCATCTTATATACCATGAAGTCACGTGATAGAAGCTGACCACAGCGCCACCTAATGACATCATCATTAACCAATCATATTTCAAGTTTACTATATAGCGCCCTCTACATAGGTAAGCTTCCATTTATATCAACCAATCAGAAGATACAAAAGTGACTCATAGTCACACCAGTTGCGCAATTCCCCAAAGGTCATATGATTAAATGTATTGCGCAATCCTGCCAATCAATGTCAGAATTGACACAATCTATTTATTGGGCTTATGTAATTTTACTAAACTAAGTAACATCTGTCATCATGACCTTTTGGAAGTGTTTAAACATCCCATCAAAATTGACAGGCTAATAAATATGACATTTGAAAAACAATAACAAACTGGTGTCAGAATTCCCTATAAAGCCATAAACATGTCAATCACAGATGTCAACACCGCACCTGGCTGAACACCTGCGTCCTACCCAAACCAAGCATTCACAAATATTGTAAATACCCACAGGCAATTCACAATTATTATGAACCCTCACAGACGAAACCAGTGACTACTTTATACATAAGGTGACACTCTACTTAGGTTGTTCAACTTATTTTGATCGATAGAAAATGGCGTACTAGATCTAAGGGAGGATAACAAAGAAACCATATAGTCACTGAGAAACGTTACACATAAATGTTAGTAGAATGCGCAGTCGATGAGGTGCCATCGCAAATCTTTATTGACCCCAGCATCCCAAAGGCCTACCCCTGGCGACAGAATGGAAATTTCATTCGATATGTTTTATATCTTTTAGTTGTGAGAACACACAAAAAGTTTGGTATAAAAAAACTTAAAGATAGCTTTTTTAATTGAAATTTAAGGATGTAGCACCTTTTGTTCTTACCCCAAGGACACCAGTTTGACCCTAGGATGAAACTTTTACTTGCATTCGGTTCCTCTTATCATCCCCGTTAATTTTATATGCCACATGGCAATGTTCGAAATAAATGATCCCCTTGGCACTCCCGGTGCCACCAAGTCCCAACCCTAGGATCAGAACAAAAATCCCGTTCAACATGTTTAATATTTTTATTTGTAAGAACACACACACACACACACACACACACACACACACACACACACACACACACACACACACACACACACACACACACACACACACACACACACACACACACAGTTTGGTATAAAAATCTTTGAAATTAACTTTGGTACTGTAATTTAATGATATTTGACCTTTTGACCCCTCCCCATAGGACGAAACTAAACAGATTAGCTGTTGCACGCCTTAAGTAATGGAGTAAATAATTCACACACCAAATTAAATTGAATTTCGTCAAATGGTTTAGGAGATACATGTAGCAAAACGGACGGACGGAGACGACTACAATTTCCCCTTTGCTTTTAAAACCGTGCGAATTAAAACATCCGGAAAAGCTTGAAAATTTGAAAACGAAAACAACTAATATTTTGCAAGGAAAATAGATGTTCATATTTTGGACACATCCTCTTTAAATTGGATCTGTTTAGCTCATGTGTGACCAGGAAAACTTATGTCAAGTTTACAAAAACCTAGTGCCTTGATTCCAAGTCGCCGGCTAGTTAATGATTTATATGTTGCCCCAAAAAGGCATCACATTGACGTCGACACTGATTGGATCCGTACCAAAAATAATATGCCTGCTTCCTTTGGTGTGGGCGGGGGAGTAAATAAAGTTGCTTTAAATTGTTGCCTAATATACACTTCTTAATGCATTTCAAGCATACAAGTTAAATCTTCAAAAAAGTATTCTGAGTAACGACGACATGATCATAAGAACTCTAATCACATGACGTCACATCTTGGAGTATTTAACGTCATGACATCGTTGCATAAATATAGGGATCACACACGTTTCTTCATGCATTAACATTTGCCAGGTCCTGAGAAAGCTGTTTGAACAAGAGGCCATCAAGCGGAGTGTTCAAACATCTCCCGAAGGAACCTGGTCAGTGTTAATACAATGGAACAATCATGTGTGATCGTTATTCTTGCATATTTTACCGGATTTCAACCAAAAGTCAACCAAAAACACAGCTTAAAACGTAAAATTCCACTTTTTTCCTATAAACAAAATGGCGTTAGCCTTAACTTTTTGATCTTCATAACGTCACAAGTGCAACGTTGTCGCGAACAAAAACGACGACGTAATGCTCTGTCCGGGCAGCAGCACTTTCTGTGTAGTGTCAGACAAACAAATCAGGGCTCATTTTAAGTATTGTCAAATTAAAATCCGTGTTCAAACAGCACGTGAATCTCATAATTTGAACATGGCTTCAGACAGCTTTACTTAATGAAATCCTATGCAAAAAAAAATCGTTGCGCGAAGCCGTTTGGTATCATGTTCAAATCATGAGATTCATGTGTTGTTTGAACATGGCTTTTAACTTGACAAAGCCTGTCTGGGCCTTGATTTGTTGCATGACGTTACACTGGGAAGCGATGTAGCCTTGACTGATCATTTCGCATAAATGGTTTTGTTTGCGAAAACGTGACGTTGTGACGACGTTATGACGTTCGAAAGTTTGACGCTTGCGCAATTTTGTTTAGAGAAATCCAGTGTAAGAAAAAAGTATATTATAGTGTTTAAGCATTATCGCGAGACCTGACGATACCTCATCTAGTTAGTACATGCTAGCGTGCTTCCTGTTTGCGACAATGGTGTTTAAGCGACGTTTTCAGTGCGGTTTAGGTTGAAATCGGATAAGATATGCAAAAATAACGATCAGATATGTTCGTTTCGTTGCATTAATTACTTGCAGGGTCCCTCGGACGATGTTTGAACACTCGTCCTAATGACCTCGTGTTCAAACTGCTTCCTCTAGACTAAGCAATTGTTAATGCATGGGAAAACATGTGAGATCTCTATATTCTTGCATAGATTTGTTACGCGTAGCAAACGTAAAAAACTTAAAAATTCATGTGCAAATCATGAGATTAATGTGCTGTTTGAACACGTTAAAGCCTAAACTGGGTCCTGGTTTGTTTGACATGACATTACAAGGGAATGCGTTGCAGCCTTGGCTGATCATTTTGCTGATGTTTTATCGCAAAAACGTTGCGTGCGTCTTTGAAGTTGTGGCGACGTCACGACGTTTGAAAGTTTGACACTGACGCCTTTTTGTTTAGAGAGTCCAGTGCAAGAATGTGGATAATTTAATGCTTAAGCGACGCATTCAGTGCAGTTTAGGTTGGAATCAGGTAAACTATGCAAGAATTACTATCAAACTGACGGCCTCATGTTCTTACAACTTCTTTGGGACCAGCAAACGTTAATGCATGAAAATACATGTGTGATCACTGTATTCGAATAGCATCAAATAAACGAAACTGGAATCTCGAAATTCTCATGCTGTTTGAACATTGTTTAGAATTTGAAAATTCTTAAAATGAGCACCGAGCTATTTGTATGACGAAAAGCAACGGGGGCCAAACGGATGCTTTTGTTGGTGAAAACATTGCGCACGGCTATGACGTTGTGACGACGTTATGACGTTCAAAATCTTACATTTGATATCACTTTGTCTAGAGAAATCTAGTGAAGTTCGAACCTGCAACCCCTCGATCCCCAGTCAACACAAAAAATAATGCAAGTCTGTTCCATGCAATAATACTTACAGGGTCCCTTGGTAGATGTTTGAAAACTCGGGTCTATTGGCTTTGTGTTCAAATAGCTACCATGGATCCCGACCATTAGGTGATTTTCGCTTCTTCATGTCGTTTGTTTTAATCAGTCTAATAACCAATTCTCTGCCATCTGAATGACTACATTATAAATTACAAAACAAACTTTTCATTGTTACCATATTTGAGACGCGACATGAGATTTCCAACGATATGGTATATGCAACCAGCAAAGCCTCAGATCAGCCTGCGCATACGCGCAGTCTGATCAGAGCTTTTGCTAGTCGCTTGAATATTATACGACTATTAAGCTACTGACTGAACACCATTTGGAGTTTCTAAAAGGAGGCTGCACAGACTCGTCTGAGTCTACACTTGTCAAAATGCCTCATTATTCGAAATCACATGTTAAACTAATTTATTCCCACTCCAAGGCCGAAGAATGATTCCTGCCATCACAAAATCATTATTTTAGTGTTTTAATGCTATGCTCAACTACAAAAGAAACCCATCAGTCACTTTGAGGGCAATTATGGTAAAATAAGTTAGAAATCAAAAATATATTTCATACCATATTCTTTAACAATCAATGATGCATCAAATTATTGAATAATGTAACAGTTTTACTTAAACCTGTTCATGTTGTATGCCAGTGTATAGACAAGTGGTCATTTCTAAAAATAACAAGTTTTAGACAATTGTTTTTACTTGAGCTCTAGTCTTAATCAGTTCACTTCGTCCAATAACCGGTATGTCCCTCTCTGACGAGGCAATCTAGTGTGTACAGAAGCCAAAACAAACCACGTAAGTTTAGTAAGCCAAGATCTCAATACGATAGAGCAGTTGTTGGATGAGCTCTGGCGACACTTCCCGGATCATTCAGTGCAACCTCGGAATCTTCGACAGCTTCAGGTTGCTCTCCATTAAGAATGGGCGTGGATTCCCAAGAACGTTGTGCGGCGTCACATGCTTTTGGTTCGACCTCGTTATGAGGCACTTATTGCTGCAGGAGAAGGTCATATCTGTTTTTGGACGAATTTAACTCAAGTGAACTGATTTAGACGAGAACGAGATATTCATTCTCAAGTGAAAAACTTGTCATTTTTGAAAACGACCCCTTGTCTAAACACTGGCGAATAGCATGTACCGATTTATGTAAAAATATTACATAATTCAATGAAATGATGCAGAACTGATTGCTACGGAATATGGTATAAATGTATTTTCATTTCTTACTTCTGATTTCCATAATTGCCCCAAAAAGTGACTGATGGGTTTCTTTTGTAGTTGAGTATATGTGATCATAGAGACCATTTATTGTCTGGTGGAAGACTGTCAAATAACCTTCATTACATTAATACATATGCAACAACTGTGACTTTGTGGAGGAATCCGTCCTTTATCCGACAGAGTCCCGTCACAGAGACAAGTCCAGATTTACAACATGTCAGAACATGTAGACTGACATATTATTATCACTTGACTTGACCTCATGTATGAGTGTGAATAAATGAGAAAATGAAGAAAAAAGCTTTTCGGTTAACAAAGACAGATGATATGAAATACTGATTAACAGACAACGTTAATTAAATGCCGTGTTTGCCACTACTTAGACGTTTTGTCGTCAATAGCGTTGTTTTAACAGTAGGTATCTTCACTTATTTTGAGAAAGTCCCTCAACTACATATCTAAAGTCAGTGTCAGGTATCAGCGTAAGGTGTCAGTCTGTGGGTAAAAATGTCTATAAATGCCCTTTACCAAAATTGCATAAATGGTTCCGCTCCACAGAACACATGGACCGCCAGAGCTCCAGATAAGAAATCTTTTAAATGACATCTCCTCCTGAACCACTGGTCCAAATTTAAAATTATTTCACAGAATTGTTCCTCATGATGCCCTTAACTAAAATTGCACAAATGGTTCTGCTCCACTGAACATCTCCTCCTGAACCACTGGTCCAAATTAAAATTAGTTCACAGAATTGTTCCTCATGATGGCCTTAACTAAAATTGCACAAATGTTCTGCTCCACTGAACAAAAGGGCCGCAAGAGCTCCAGATAAGAAATACCTTTAGATGACGTCTCCTGAACCACTGGTCCAAATTCAAAACAATTTCACTGAATTATTCCTCACAATGCCTTCTACCAAAATTGCACAAAGGGTTCAGCTCCACCAAACAAAGGGGTTGCCCGAGCTCTGGATAAGAAATGTCTTTTGATGACAATTCCTTCTGAACTACTGGTCAAAATTCAAAATAATTTCACAGAATTGTTCCTCATAATCATGCTCTTAACTAAAATTGCACAAATGGTTCTGCTGCACTGAACATCTCCTGAACCACTGGGCCAAATTTAAAATTAGTTCACAGAATTGTTCCTAATGATGGCCTTAACTAAAATTGCACAAATGGTTCTGCTCCACTGAACGAAAGGGCCGCCAGAGTTCCAGATAAGATATAACTTCAAATGACATCTCCTGAAACAATGGTTCAAATTCAAAACAATTTCACTGAATATGTTCCTCATGATGACTTCTACCAAAATTGCACAAAGGGTTCAGCTCCACCGAACAAAGGGGCTGCCAGAGCTCTAGATTAGAAATGTCTTTTGATGACATTTCCTTCTGAACCACTGGTCAAGATTCAAAATAATTTCACAGAATTGTTCCTCATAATCATGCCCTTAAAGAGATAGAAAATTTAGCAATAATACTGGTACCACTCATTATGATTCTCTCCAGGGGTCATACTGGACAGATCAAAGGCAAATCTTTATTAGGTGATAATGACTTCCTTACAGGGGCAATAAAGTGGTCCCATGAAGGGATTAGGTATTTTCTGATAAAATATTGATCTTTATCTTAGTGAAAGGATTGTGTTGTATACAGGTAAGTCCCCTCTTGAGGTCCCTTTAAGTTTGTGAGATACTGAAACTGTCCCTTATCAGTTTTGTTTGTTTGTTTGTTTGGTTCTTAACGACGCATCAACCCTTGTGGGTCATTAGCGTCAGACGGTATTAAACTAAACATGATGAAGATGGAAAAAGTAAAAATTTATAAGATAAAATAAAAGTTCTGTACATGTTCTCTAACTGAACAGAATACAACATTAAAAATCTGTATTATGGTCTGATACAAATGTAAAACAAAACATGATTTTAAAAATAGCAATTAGATTTTGTTAAAAAGATTTATTTGTCTTAAAAATGTCATAATACTATCAATATGTATATCTTGAAATAATTCTTTCATGTTATCAACATGGAAGCAATTATTTCTTACTTGTGCAAAATCGCCACACTCCAAAAGGAAGTGACGTACAGTGAATGGTGCGTCGCAACCAACACATTGTGGCAGCTCTTCACCTTGTAGTAAGTATGAATGAGTGACTCTTGTATGACCTAAGCGGAGTCGAGCTAAAACTACTTCTTCTCTTCTAATGTTTCGAACAACTGATTGATATTCACCAATAGTTGGTTTGATGTCAAGAAGTTTATTACCAATGCTGTTATTCCATGAAGTTTGCCATTCTTCCAAGATATATTTATTGATAGATGGCTTAAAATTGGATAATGGAATTTTAAAAGAAGTTGGTTCTAATGAAAGCGATGTTTTTGCTTGCTTATCTACCATCTCATTCCCTTGGATACCTATATGACTAGGAATCCAACAGAGAGCAATTTCTTTATAAGCTAAAAGCTCATGACATTTTTCTAAAAGTTTCTGAATCTGTGGATTCTTTGAACTGGTATGGTTCATTGCTTTCAATACAGAAAGCGAGTCAGAAAATATAATAAATTTATTCTTAGCATCACAAGTGCTAATGAAATCTAAAGCTAGATCAATTGCTTTGGCTTCAGCAGTGAAAATTGATGAATCGTCAGGTATACGTTGCATATTACTATGGTTGTCTGATATAACAGCACAACCAACCTTTGAGTGTTCCTTTGACCCATCAGTATAAATTTGTTGGTAATTCTTATAACGACTTTGCATTTTTCTGAAATCATCTTTTAATATGTGTGGATTTGATTCAGATTTTTTCCTGGAATGTAAATCAAAAAGTATTTCAGGTTGTTTCATACACCAAGCTGGAATATTTGGTGTAAAATGTTTTTCAATATTTTGTGGTTTGATATTGGCAGATTCTAAGAGTGGTGAAATTCTGATGCCAAATGATTTAATAGCTTTAGGTTTTTGTTCATATAAATTAACATAATTTGGTGGGAATGTAACTTCATGAGCAGGATTTGATGGGTTAGCAGCAAGTCTTATAGCATATTGCAAAGAGAGTTTCTCTCTTCGTGAGTATAGTGATGGTTCATCCGCTTCCACATAGAGACTAGCAACAGGAGAAGTTCTAAAAGCCCCTAAAGCTAATCTAAGTCCTTGGTTATGTATAGGATCAAGCATTTGAAGATATGATTTTCGTGCAGAGCCATATATAATACAGCCATAGTCTAATTTTGACCGGACTAGAGACCGATACAGCTTGAGAAGTGTTGTTCGGTCTGCACCCCAAGAAGTATGGGAAAGCACTTTTAAAAGATTCAATGCTTTTAAACATTTAGCTCTGAGATATTTAATATGGGGTATAAAACTGAGTTTTCGATCAAATAAAATGCCAAGGAATTTAGATTCCTCAACAACTGGAATGGGTGATCCATATAAATGTAAAACCGGATCATCATGTTGCTTGCGCAACTGACAGAAATGTACACATTGTGTTTTTGATTTGGAAAACTTAAAACCATTGCTTGTTGCCCAATTTTCAATCTTATTTAAATTTTGTTACAGTTGGCGTTCAATCGTCGCCATGCTTTTTGAGCGATAACAGATACAGAAGTCATCAACATATAATGAGCAATCAGTAAGATTACCTAAACATTTCACAATATCATTAATTTTAATGCTAAAAAGTGTTGTTGATAGAACGCCTCCTTGAGGTACACCTTGCTCCTGGTCATTATAGTCAGACAGAGAGGAGCCAACTCGGACTTGCATGGCGCGGTCTGCAAGGAAGTTTTCAATGAATGTAGGAAGTCTACCTCTTAATCCTAGTTTGTGGATATCTTTTAAAATGCCATATCTCCAAGTGGTATCATAAGCTTTTTCCAAATCAAAAAACACAGCAACTACATGTTCCTTTTTAATAAAGGCATCACGTATGAAGGTTTCCAATCTAACTAAATTATCAGTTGTACTGCGGTCAGATCTGAAACCAGACTGGAACCGCGATATATGATTATTGGATTCTAATGTCCCTTATCAGTAAATTCACTAATGATTCCATATATCACAAAATATATGCCTTATAACTAGCATTGCACAAGTGGTTCTGCTCCACTGAACAAAAGGGCTGCCAGAGCTCCAGATAAGAAATACCTTTAAACGGCATCTCCTGAACCACTGGTCCAAATTCAAAACCATTTCACTGAATTGTGCCTCATGATGCCATTTACCAAAATTGCACACAGGGTTCCACTCCACTGAACAAAGGGGTTGCCAGAGTCCTAGATAAGAAATGTCTTTAAACGACATTTTCTCATGAGCCACTGGTTTAAATTCAAAATAGTTTCACAGATTGATGGCGCTACCAAAATTGCACAAACAGTTTTGCTCGACTTAATACATGGAAGATTTACTGAAGTGTAAAATTTGGGCATTTATTTAAATTGTACCGTTGCTATGGTAACAAAAATGGCCCACAAAGTAGGCTTAAAGTAGAGAAATTACCCTTTTGGACCAAATTTGAGGCTTTTGGAGACCTATTTTTTTAAATTATATATCAGCACAGCTAAATACCAAAATATCCTTTTAATATGTTGTGTGCCCTGATAATTCTAATCAGGTGCTAAAATATCTTTTTGGTATTTGCTGGTGCTCTATGTTAATTGGTCTGTCAAACATCTCAAATTTGCTCCAAAATGGTTAATTTCCTGTTTCTGCCTATTTTGGTGGCCATGTTTGCTACCTTTGCAACGGTTATGGTCGAATTAATTCAACTTTTACACTTTGGTTATTGTTCTAATATGCCAATAAGAACTAATAAGTTAAAACCATTTTTATATTATAGCCTCATAGGGGGCCAAAAAGCCTGTTAATGCACATGGATCTTTGAACATTCACAATGTGTACAGTAAATTTTCTAAAATTTAGAACATTTCTTTTTTTTGTTCTCAGATTACATGTGGGTTATCAATGCTTCAATTCATCAAGTGCTTGTCAGAATAGCAGACAGGGAAGACCCTGATCAGACTGCTACATCAGAAGCAGTCTGATCTGGGTCTGCACTGTATGTCTACAGTCTAGTAAGAAAGGCCTTTTTACGAACAACAAGTGTTCAGAATGTTAGAACATCTACTATATATAGGCTAAATTTAGAGCCGTATACATGTTCGTTTCAGGTGACTCTAGCTAAGAAGTCTGACTCAGGACAGAACATCTGTGAGGTGATCAACGAAGAAGGAATAGATATCCCAAGTTCAAATGTCCTTGTTAAAGGTAATTACATTGACTTACTGAATCTTGAAGTCAGTGTTGTTATTTGTTCGGGAACTATATAGGTTTGCTTGATTCCTGATGATACCCTCTACCAGAATTGCACAAATTGTTTGGCTCCAATGAACAAAGGGGCCACCAGAGCTCTAGATAAGAAATATATCTAAACGACGTCTCTTCCTGAACCACTGGTCCAAATTCAAAATAATTTTACAGAATTGTTCCTCATGATGCCTTCTACCAAAATTGCACAAAGGTTCTTCTCCGCTGAACCAAGGGGCCATCAGAGGCCTAGATAGGAGTTGTCTTTAAATGACATCTCCTGAACCACTGGTCCAGATTATAAAATAATTTCACAGAATTGTTCCTGGTGAAAACCACTACTAAAATTGCATTAATGGTTCCGCTCCCCCAAACAAAAAGGCGGCTATAGCTCTAATAAGAAATATCTTTAAATGACATCTCTTCCAGGCAGATCCAAATTCAAAATAGTTTCACAGATCTGCTACTCATAATGTCCTCTACCCAAATTACACAAATGGTTCTGCTCCATCGCACAAAGGGCCACCAGAGTTCTAGATGAGAAATGTCTTTAAATGACATCTCCTTAACCAATGGTTCAAATATAAAATAATTTTACAGAAATGTTCCTCATGATGCCCTCTACTAAATTTGATAACAAAATGGCCACCAGAGCTAAAAATAAAATATCTTTGAATGATATTTGTATAGCCACTGGCCAATACATTATCTCCTCATGTATGAGGATTCAGATGAGTGATCCAGGGCCCTAGGGCCCTCTTGTTTTTTTATTGTGATCAGATTTCATCTGGCATGTCTTGTCCGCCCATCGTCCTCTCAATTAACTTTTTCTTTAAATAACATCTGCTCCTGAACCACTTGTCCAAATTTTAAATAATTTCACAGGAAAGCTCCCATAATGCCCTCTACTAAAATTGTATGAATTGCTTTAGATTTCAAGTCTTTTTAACCATATCTCCTGAACCACTGGTCCATATTCAAATAATTTCACAGAATTGTTCCTTGTGATTCCCTCTACCAAAATTGCGCAAATGGTTCTGCTGAAGTGGACAAAAGGATTGCCAGAGCTCTAGATAAGATATATTTAAGTACATCTCCTGAACCACTGGTCCAAATTCAAAATAATTTCACAGAATTGTTCCTCATGATGCCTTCTATTAAATTGCACAAATGGTTCCACTCTGCTGAACAAAAGGACCGCCAAAGCTCTAGATAAGAAATACCTTTAAGCAGCAACGTCTCCTGAATAATTGGTTTAAATTCAAATAATTTCATAGCAATGTTGCGAAAGATGCCTTCTACCCAAATACACACTGGTCAATGTAAACGCACCGGTGGTTGCTACAACGAGCTGGTGGTTGCATTTTACAGCACCGGTGGTGGCGTAAAAGGTAAAAAAATCTATACCTGTTGACTTTATTATTTATTTATAAACTTGCATTTATTTTATTTTTAATGACACCTGGCGCACAGACCACCGGTAACATTGCAGTTTATGGCTCTACAAAGCAATTGGTGATTTAATTCATGGTTTGGACTGCAAATCCAACAAAGTTCTGGAGTTTTGCCGTGACAGGTGCTTTTTTCTAGTGTAACTGCCTAAATTGAGTGAAATCTGCACGTCTAAGCGCAGCTGTTGTCATATTCCCATGAAATAACATCCCAAAAACGATTACTACTTTGGTTTTTTTTCTTGGTAAACTAGCAAATGTTTTATTGAGGAATTTTTATTACAACGCACTGGGAGCATTTTTTGACGCATTGATACAACGCACTGATGGTTGCACAGAATTCCTGTGGTTGCTGGTGCAGCCTCACCACAGCATTCACTGTTCTTATAAACGGTACATAAATCGTTATTTGAGCCAGCACATGATATTTCAGTACCAGGACGAAGACTCAGGCGAGCCTGTGCAAATTTACAGACTCGCCAGAGCCTTCTCTGCAAAGAAAAAATAGAGAGTAGTAATCGTTTTTGGGTGTTATTTCATGGGACTATGATAACATAGCTGCAGCTATGCTTAGACATGCAGAATTTCCTGAAGTTAGGCAGTCACAATAGAAAAAAGCACCAGTCACTGTCAAACTCCACAACTGTGTCGGATTTGTCAGTCAAACCATGGATCAAACGCCAATTGCATGGCAGAGCCATTAACTGCAATGTTTCTGACGCTTTGTGCGCATTGGATCATCAAAAGTAAAATAAATGCAAGCTTATAAAGAAATCATACAGTCAATAGGCATAGATTTTGTGGTTTTTGTACACTGATGAAGGCTCAAGCGTGACTCTGCAAATGTGTAGCCTCACCAGAGATGCTCCAGAGCTAGCCCTTTTTCGCACTTTGAGAGTGATTCCGCCTATTTTTCAGATTGGCCCCAAAACTTTTAATTTAATGAGATTGTTTGTCCGTTATGATACATTACAATAGTTAATAAGCCTCCATGGGAGCTTAAAATTTTTGTGCTTCAACAACAGCAGATTCTAGGGCGAAGATTTGGTACCAGTAAAATGCAATTTTAGCACCCCAGAGATATAGGCTACTGTCTGTTCTAAGGCGATGATTCTGTTGTTGTTGATTCGTTGTTGATTGTTACTACCATTTCAGGATTCTGTAATTGTTCTATATTTTGTTACTTTATGTCCATTCTTGTTTTACAATCATCTTGATGGGGAAGAGAGAGCTGGATGCTTTGCTTAGTTTGTCTTCCTGGTGTCTCGTGATTGTTGTGTGGCTATTCCTCTCAGTGCCATGGGTTTGTCTGCAGTTTGAAATTGTGATACTCACTATTTTTGGGTGTCATTCATGCGAACAGCGATAGCTTTGGCCACATTTGCTTGGTCTAGTCTGAGCCTTCGTCACAGTTTAAAATTCTCATGTGGTGACTCAAATGTCGATTGAATGCCATTTTGTGCGAGCAGCGAAGTATCTGGCGAGTCTGCACATTTGCACAGGCTTACCTTAGCCTTCGTCACTGTACAAAATCTCTTGTGCTGCCTTAAATGGCGATTTGTGTGCTATTCACGCCAGCAGTGAATACTCTGGTGAGTCTGCACATTTGCGCAGGCAGTCACTGGACAATGTAATAAATATTAAGATATCTTGTGCTGGCAGCAAAACCTCTTGGGAGTATGCACGTTTGCACAGGCTCGCCTGAGCCTTCTATACAGTATCGAAATATCATGTGCTGGTTGAAATGGCGATTTTTGCAACGTTTATATGAACAGGGAATGCTGTGGTGAGTCTGCACCAGCAACCACAGGAATTCTGTGCAACCATCAGTGCGTTGTATCAATGCGTCAAAAAATGCTCCCAGTGCGTTGTAATAAAAATTCCTCAATAAAACATTTGCTAGTTTACCAAGAAATAAAACACAAAGTAGTAATCGTTTTTTGGATGTTATTTCATGGGAATATAACAACAGCTGCGCGTAGACATGCAGATTTCACTCAATTTAGGCAGTTACACTAGAAAAAGCACCTGTCACGGCAAAAATCCAGAACTGTGTTGGATTTGCAGTCCAAACCATGAATTATATCACCAATTGCTTGGCAGAGCCATAAACTGCAATGTTACCGGTGGTCTGTGCGCCAGGTGTCATCACATATAAAATAAATGCAAGTTTATAAATAAATTATAAAGTCAACAGGTATAGATTTTTTTACCTTTTAAGCCACCACCGGTGCTGAAAAATGCAACCACCAGCTCGTTGTAGCAACCACCGGTGCGTTTACATTGACCAGTGTGAAATAGCACGAATGGTTACATTCTGATTCTCAGAAATCTAGCTCAAGCAATAAGGGAGTGAATAATTGAAAAAAAAATCTTAGCCATCAGTTTTAACATAAATTTCATTTGGGTACTCAAAAGAACTGTTTGATTGAGAGGGTTCCTTTGAGTACCCTCAAGAAAAATTTCGGTTGATAATAAGGGAATGAAGTTTTAATTACATACTTTTATCTAGAGGGGAGTATATACTGTTTTCAGCCTTTCCTGGAGAGAACCCTTAGATTTAAGTTATATACACTAGTTATAAATGTATTAATGTTGCCTGGCATTTACAAGTTATAACTCGGGTTAATAATGTAGATAAATTTTCATTCATACTGGAGAGAACTTTTATATAAATGTTTATTCATACTAGAGAGAACCCTTACACGAAGGTTTCTACACCATGAGCTGGTGAGAACTCTATAAATATACTGAGGGGAAAAAGGTTAGCAATATACTTTGGGGATTCACAGTTAAGAAGAAATGGGATTTTAAATTTCATGATATCAAAATTATATGTTGACAAACGTTTACAAGATCGATGAAATTAACTGGTTGGCATTTCACATAATGTAAAGTCTGATTTTAAGTCCCCTTGCTAAAACATCTTATCTGGCAATAACACACATATTTTTCTGCTAAAGTTTTATTTTCCATAAAATGTTTAGAACTAAAAGCCAAAAAGTGAAAACCAGTATAAAATTGGAAGATTTGGTCACCATTTTTGTACAGTTTTTAGTTAAAAATCATATTTTTTCAAATTACCTCCCTAAATTGAATAATGTTTGAAGTTAAAATGCTCAGTAGATCAAATCCTCGCTATGAAATCCTAACCTCTTGAGGGTAGCCACCAGTTCATTTTCAAACAATTGACATGTTTGTGCACTTGCTAATAAATTAGATCTAATGCTACAAAGATAGCCGATGGGAAAACCCATTATAACTAATTGCTTAACTTTTTCCCCTCAGTATAGTTATAAATACAGGAAATAACCTTACATGAATATCATATGGTAGATAAATTATATGTTCAAGAACTGTTCTTTGATGATTTCCATGATGGGAGGGGACAAAATGAATAGTTATCAAAACATAGGCATGTATTTCTATCATACTTGTGCCATAGCACCAGAATAGTTTGGCAGTGAATATTATCGTATAGATCATATTGGAGTCAAAAGCATTCCGTACATAAAGTTACATTTCCATATTAAACAAATTTTAGCTGAATAGATTTTCCAATTCTAATCATTTTGCTGAGCCTGTCTTAAAGTTTAGGGTTGTTTGAGGGTATTATTATTCATTTGAATTCAAAGCGAAGTAGAACATTATTTAAGATAGGAGTGGATACCCTGATCAGAGACTGCACAACATTTGATCTTGATCTGCATTGTTAGTCTAGTCTACTCTTTGTCCCTTAAAAAGGAGCTAGGCTTAAAGTAGTTAATAATCTTGTGTAATATTACTTTTTATGTTAACACTATTTTTACTTAATCTTAGTCTGTCAAAATTTACTTTCAAATATTATTCAGAGATGTTCAAAATTTACTGTCAGATAGTATACAGAGATGTTCACTATACAGAGATAGAAAGGATGAAACTACTACAACTGCAAGCCCTAGAGGCCCAATGCGCAAAATAACACTTTATTATCAAATGATGAACTCTTTGAAGGTTACACTTCATAGAATGGTGACATGTTTGAATTTTCCCCAAAAGTCTTAGTCTTTCATGATGTTATCATTGTGTGTGTGTGTGTGGGGGGGGGGGTTGTGTAGCATTTGAAGAAGTCACCATTCAATGAAGTGTTCTATTCAAAGGAGCCACTGTTAGATACAGTGTAACATGGGTAGTATTAGACATAGCTCAATAAAAAGCAGGATCCAATTAATAACTTTGTGTTTTTTAATGTTAGAACATGATCAATACAGTTTTATCTCGCTAACTCGAATCCTTCAAACTCAAAATACCCTCTTAAGTCCAAGTAAATTGTAGGATGAATTCATATTTAACAGACTTTGTTCACAATTATTTCTATCCAAAACTATGCTGTCTTCGATGTACATAGGAGGGCTGTCTCAGTGGGACTGTTCTTGTTTGTGCGTGCATGTACATGTACTTCATACAACACATATTAGTGAGATGAATATTGTATATTCAAACAGCTTGTCTCCATAAGACAGTTCTTGTGCGTACAGCATATACTTCGGTATGTAATAGCGAAAACAATCTTGATTAGCTTGTACATTGTAATATCCTTTTCCAGATCCACTGTTTTAATTCAAGCTACAAATTAATTTGGATATAAGTGCTCCAAATATTTCATGTGAATCCTCGGATAATAGCAACCAGCAACCCGCGGAAACACAACCTGTTAGGCGATACCCACAACGCAACAGGAAACCTCTGGACAGGCTCACATATTAGTCTTGGGATTATTAGTGAATAAACGAGTAAATATTGTGCTTAATGCTCATTGCAGTGAACAAGGGCATAATAATCCCTTACTGTAATGATATGATCAGTTAAGAAGTAATGATCACCTTCTTATTTCGGATGCATCTGTGTAAAGTCTGGTTTCTCTCTGATAAGCGACTTTCATGAATGGGGCTTATCAGCTTTGGGAATGTATTTTTGTCATTAATGGCTTTTTATCAGAAATTTATTAATGAATATTATGTGCAGCTTGAATGATATAGTTTTCAAGTGATAACGGCTTGTCTCATTGAATCCAGGCTATAGGAAGTGAATGTATTGTTTATCGTACATGCTTTTACGTATATGCAATGTAATCTTATGTTCCACATACTACAGTTAATGGAAAATACTGTTCAAAAGACACTTGGATTTAATAACATGCGTCTAACACAAGTAGACATTCTGACTTGGATTAAATAACGTACGTGACACTCATAGACGTATACCACGAGCACAGTCAGTAACATTATGGACTAGCAAAGTCAATAACAGTGAGAACTTCCAATCTAGAGGAGGGGAAATGTTGTGTACTGACAGCTTATTACAGTAAAGACTGTACGAAACTCTTGATAGCCAAAACAATAGTACACCCTGCTTATCATAATTGCCTCGTATAATATTCTGCTGTTTGTAGAAATAAATTAGTTCAGAGCTAGAACCCACTTTGTTAAGTTGTGTATCGAGTACATAACAGGCTAGACACCGAAACGATATTTAAGCTTCTCTGTGGGCTAACTATCACATTTAGTGTGAACTGATTTATAGGCGAGCTTATAGTATACCAAAGATTCTGTCATCCGTCTTTCAACATTTTCAAACACTGGGCGAACTCTACTCAGATGTCACATTGAGATCCATAGGATAGAGCGAGAAAAGCTAGTTTAATGGTACTGATTACACATTCGGGATCGCTGCAGGGCTAAAATATGGCAAAACCCTTCAAGAATAGTTTTCTCTGGAACCAAAAAGCCTATGACTTTTCTCTTTTCAAGATTTTATATTGGTGGCCCCATTGCTGTCAAACTTGTAGTTGTGCATATATGTCTTGCCTGACGATGCTTTTGTTGTCCTTTGCAATCTCCATGCATGTCCATGCACTCCATTCTAACATAGTTCCAATAGAGTACCACAAGGAACTATAATTTTAATTCCATGAACTCTAGGCCAACAATGCCAAGTAAATGGTAGTACAATAACAGTAAATGGTTGCGTAGTCTTTTATAATCAAAACAGCATTTCATTACACCTTAGCCATAGGCTCAATATGAACTTTTGTGACCCTTTCATGTCCGTCATCTCTCAGTCAACAATTTGCTTTAAATAACATCCCCTAAACTACGAAGTGTCACAGGAATGTTCATTGGAAAGTTTTTAGATCCTATTGTGATCATTGGATGTCGGTCGTCCACCATGCATCGTCAACAATTGCTTAAAGGGGCATCTCCTCCTTAACTGCTTATTGGATTTTGACCAAGGAGTAAATGAGTATGATCAGGAAATACCACAATCACACACTGCAGACCAACCCGCGGCGCTTTTACAGGAATGATCCTTTTCATGGCCCTGTTCAATAATTATTATTCACAATGGTTCATGTCCGTTGTATATCTAGATCAGATGGGCTAAGAATATATCTGCGAGATGAAAACTAAAAATCTTCTTGTCTGAAACCACAATGCCTAGAGCCTGATATTTGGTATGTAGCATCACCCAAGTCTGTTCAAAGTATTAATCCCTGTTGGGGGGGGGGCTATAACTTTGCTCGATTGTATCCGTCTCTCCGTCAATTACGCTTTCGTGTCCGAGGAATATCTCCAGTATTATTTGAGATAGGCATCTGGTGTTTGGATGCATCTTGAAATAACTGAGTGTCTCGTACTATTTTGGGGTCACTGTGACCTTGACCGCTGACCTAATTTCTAGAATAATCGTGTCCGGAGCATATCCTCAACATTATTTGAGGTAATAATCTAAAATTTGGTGTATGGATGCATAATGGGATGGCAATGTGTCATACACGATATTTGGGTCACTGTGACCTTGTCCTGTGACCTCATATCTAGAATAATTGCGTCCCTAGCATATCTCCTACATTATTTGAGGTAGAATCCAAAAATTGATGTGTGGATGCATCTTGGGATGCCAGTGTCGAGTACCATTTTGGGGTCGCTGTTGACCTTGACCTCGTTTCTAGAATATTTGTGTCCGTAGCATATCTCCTACACCTTTTGAGTTAGGAATCCCAAATTCGATGTGTGTATGCATCTTGGATTGTTCATCATAATGTCTTTTACCAAAATTCTACCAATTGTTCTGCTCCGCTGAACAAAAGGACCTCCAGAGCTCTAGATAAGAATTATTTTTAGAACGGAATCTCCTGAACAACTGGTTCATATTCAAAATAATTTCTCAGAATTGTCCCTCATGATGGCATCTACTTAAATTGCACAAATGGCTCCGCTTGGCCAAATAAAGGGGTCGCCAGAGCTCTAGATAAATACAAATAATTTCACAGAATTGTTACTGATGATGCCCTCTTACAAAAATTGCACAAATGGTTCTCTCTGCCGAGCAAAAGGGCCTCCAGAGCTCTAGATATGAAATGTCTTTAAATGACATCTCCTCCTAAACCGCTGGTCCAAATTCAAAATAATTTCTCAGAATTGTCCGTAAAATGTCCTCTACCAAAATTGCACAAATGGTTTCGTTTCACTGAACGAAGGGATCACTGAGCTCTCGATGAGAAATGACTATTATCAATGTCTTCTCCTGAGCCACTGGTCCAAATTAAAGAATAATATCACAGAAATGTTCCTCATGATGCCCTCTACCAAAATTTTTCAGAACGTTCAGCTTGGCTGAACAACATGGCTATACGAGCTAAAATCTTGAAATCATAGCTCTTTAGCCACAGACCAATACATCATGTGTCAAGAATCGGGATGCGCGATCCAGGGCCCTAGGGCTCTCTTCTATATATGAGGATTATAATGCGAAGGGGTACTTACATCTGTGTCCACGCATGGATTTTCTTTAAACTTTGCGTATTAATAACTCATTATATACAAACTATGAAAATGTATTTATCGAATTAGATTGTTAAGAATAAGGCTTAGGAAGCAACCCTGACGTACTCCACCTTTGAGGTGGTACCTATCTCTAAATTTCTATGTCCTAAATCTATAGTTTTGTTTATTTCTATGATTTGTCATCTAGATTGAATCCAAAATACCATAGGCATTATATCAATACCACAAACCCATTTGGATAAATTATGATTTACGTTTTCTGAAGAAGTGATTATAAAAATTCAATATTTTTTCTCAAAAAAAAATACAAAAAAATTCAACATTTAATTCCAAAGATAGATATGTTCTAGTCTTTGTCAAGACTATATTATCACAAAAACATGCCATTTATATCCTGCTGATCTGAGCCAAATTTCATGAAAATCCAAAAGGGGATAACTTTGTTATTTCCTATCGCTTATAGGTATAGTTCAGTTTGAGACTATGCAGCTTTAAAGCTATATTGGCTTTTTGTGTATGGAACTTCACATTTCCCCAAAACTATTATACCTAACAACTTTTATATAGGTACCAAATGTAAAGCTTACCTTGACCTTTCACCCAAGGCAACTCACTTTGGACTGTCACATACATATCTAAGCAGCTTTTTCTCAGAAACTACTTGGCTGATTGAACTCAAATTTCATATGGAGTATGGATTAAATAAAACAATATATTATTTTGTTTAAAGTAACTTGACCAAAATGGGCACCGTGCCCAGATATTGTATTAACCCTTAAATTTTTCTTCTCTTGAGCCAAAAGGCAAATTATGCTTGATCTGTAGCATAAGGTCGTTTTGGTATGTAGCATTGGGGTGTGAGGCTTGGGAGCCATATACAATATTTTAATAATAATAAGCCTAGGTTGACCACGACGTAGTTTAACATTATTAAGGAGATATTGTGATTCAATATCAGGTGAGCAATTCAGGTCCACATGAAACTAATAGGCCTTGGTATATTCGCTGGAAAGAAGGCTGTGTACGAAAATACTCTCCATTTGATGCAATGAGAAGTAACCAATAATATACTCCAATTATGATCAACACCCTTTATTTTATTTTTAAAAATAGCAAATGTCTATGCTTTACTTATGGGCTATCATTAAAGTAAAAATAAAATTCTTGTTTATTACCAAAAAGTCATTTTTTCCTTTCCAAATACAAATCTGGAAAGTTTAACTTGGACGCACGAAAATAGGTAGTGCCTATTTAATTCATATTAAGTCCCTAATAACTTTGTAAACAGAGATGACGTCACTGTCACTCTTGGCTGGCAGGACAGTAGGCGGCAAACCTGTGGATTTGTTCGTCCACGTGGGCAGCTGAAAAGGCTGACTATAACTTACATTTGCTAAGCTTCCGAACAACCAATGCATTTCTTTAGGCCCGGGCGCGTCCCCGAATTCTTTATCAAGCCATCTCCGGTAGCAAACATATTGGACCACTTTTAAGACGATCCACAGGAGTATTGCTAACGCTGTAGTCTGGAGAATCATGGAACCAGATAGTCGCCAGGAACCAGGTACCAGAGACGTCACTTCCAGGGAACCAAAAATTCCTCACATGTTGTATTTCTGCAGGGGAAGTCGGATATAAAAATATGTATTAAAAATCACAGAAAAATTTGTCTTAAGCGGCCACTTAAAAATAGACAAAACAAAGGTCTAAATGAAAAATGGTACCTTAATGAAGGTCGATAGTACTGCAGAATGCTCCCCTTGGAGCATTCTGCAATTCTTTTGATCAGCATTAAGCAATAATTTGTCTTGAAAACAAATTTTTCGGTCTTTTTAAAAGTGGTTGTTTTACACAGGTTTTACTTTTAGCCAAAGAGGTACACATGTTTTGTAGAGACAAATGTCAAAAGTGATCTTGCCAAAGATGAAGTTCACCCTTTGTTTTAGTGTCAATAAGCTTAGTTCGAACAAAAATATACTTCTTGCACGGTTTCAATATTTGACCTGTGATCCCCAGCCCAGGGTTCAGGGATGAGTGTAAGGTTAAACTGTTGTTTGTTTGAATATAGTTTAATTTTTCATGCCCGTCAATTTGAAATATGCAACATGGCCAATTTAAGCACAAGTATATAACCACCATCCCTATTCCCATCCTGAAGTTAAGGGTATGTGAGTTGTCGCATTCCGGTGATTAGGGATTGGCAAAATTTGATATGGTCGTCTGCCGCAAATTCTAGGTGGCAACAAACTTTCGAACGCTTTTCGTCGCCACAACGTCATATATACGTGTGCAACGTTTTCGCGAGCGAAAGCATTGGCGAAATGGTCAGTCACGGCCGCAACGCTTTCCAGTGTAACGTCATGCATGCAGATCAGGGCCCAAGTTTGGCTTTTTCAAGTAAAAGCCATGTTCAAACAGCACGTGAATCTCGTGATTTAAACACGGATTTTGCGGCTTCAAACAGCTTCGCGTAACGAATTCCCATGCAAGAATATCGTATCAACGTCGATGAGACGTTGTCGCAACGTTGTCTTGCTGCGGGAAAGATGAAAATTAGGCACGTTTGTGAGACGACTAAGTTGGAAATGCGCCTAAATACAAAATGTATGTAGGCCTAATATAAATGTTGGAAATAAAACAGCGCTTATTTAGATAAATATTTCATCGCTACTATTGGGAATTATTTTCAACAACTGTTATCTAAACATGCTAAACAAAACCCCTGCCCTTGGTCACAGCCACATACATGTATCTGTCGTAGACATGTGGTCACGAAATATTAAGGCCGTTTTCTCCAAACCTCTGACCCAAGCATTGCAGCTGTCGTGCTGGTTATCCGTATAATACGTCTAAGCCGGGCTAGGAATAGTGAGGACAGATTGACTGACCACGTTCGAAATAAAAAGTCCATGAAAAGAGCCATCACATAATATTATAATAACCTTAGCTTACCCTATATGGTATTTCCGCATTGTTATTTAAAAGGGGGAAAAGTTGGATATATTATAATCGTGTCCGTCAGTTGTCGTTTGCCGGAGGGTTTATATCTGCCTCACGGCTCGTAACGCGAACTCCTCTTTCATTTTTGTGTCATATTTGGCACGAAAAGTACCTATGGTGTGTAGACCACAACCCAGGTTTTAGATTATATTGCCTTGAGCTTACTTCTTCTAGTAAACGCCGAGTCATATTTGGTCATATTTACATAAAAGAGACCCCAAAAGATTTATTAATTTTAGGGATATAGGGATAATAGCTAAATACTGGTAATTAAATGGATATGGGATAATTTTGTGAAAATTCAAAGTATTTCTAGGAATAGGGTGATACAAAGCTTTCTGAATTTTGGTGATGTTTACCCATTTTTTTTTCATGGATATGGGATACTTTTTCAAATATTCAAAAAGATATAGGATACCAGAGACCCTCTTCCAGGGCCTCAAAGCTCGTAAAACGAACTCCTCTTTCGTTTTTATGGAGAGTGTTTATATACTGAAACAATAAAGTTATGTCCGCTTGACGTTTATGTCGTATGAACGCATTTCATTCAAACTTTAACCTTACAAATTTTGATCATTTAAAAACGATTTGCACCAAAGAGAAATTCATTTGATAATCAATAGACCCGCTGACAAAGCAGCAAACACGAGCACCCTTAAAATCAAAATCACAACATCAATAGCTTGTGTGTCCGTCGTAATTCCGAACCGTTTAAGCTCATTTAAACATCACTGAGCAAACTCTCTAGTAAGATTAGCTGGCTAGTTGTATGCATTGCTTTTGCGGCCACAGTTGTTATTCTGTAACATACTCTGACGTCACAAAACATCGATCACGAGCATGTGTAAAAACACTCAGAAAATTCATTATTGGTCCAGCATTTTGATAATCAATAGAATCCAACAAATTTGAAGTTTTTTCATCATCACAAACATTTTACATGAATTAAGATAAATCAGCATCAGAACAATCAATAATGAAAATTCTCTGATGATTTTGCAGTAAGGGGTGGGGTATAAAACATAGATTTAGTGAATCTTTGATGCCCGTCATCAGCCACAGTTTTTGTTTTTCTCTATTGTGTAATTGTTGTCATAAACAAACACAACAAATTAAAACAAAAACGGTCTCAAAATGATGTTAGGTTAAGGAGATTTGGAGGTTCTTAAATTGTTAATTGTTTAACTCAAAGGGAGGTAATTTTAGTTAATTTCGTAAATGAAAGATTTGGAACTGCAATTTCGTTCGTTCAATAAGCAGACTTGGGATTTTTAGATGTTTTTTCATCGTTGGACACCTCTGGTTGCCATTTAACGTAAAATGTGTCACGTTTTAGTGATTAACTTCCTCATGATTATGGAAAAGGCTGTGTGCACATTAGGTTTATTTACCCTTCAAGATAAGAAGATAATATCAAATAATTACCATTTTGTGTGTGTTGGACGTTTGATAAACATTTCGGTTTTATTTTTGTTGCAATATCTTAAGTGGATCGAAAGATACAGTACCATGAAAATCGGACGTTTCTTTTTTCTTTGAGTATATGTAGCACAAGGATTGTCTATCTCAAGAACCATTACATGAACTCCTCTTCTATTTTGACGAGTCTGGCTCATATTTTAACCAATGATTGTCTATGGTATGTAAATGATAACAAATGAGCCGTGACATGTGATTTCCAACGGTTTGGCATTTTGACAAGTGTAAATTCAAACGAGCCTGTGCAGCCTCCTGTTAAGCTTAGAAACTCAAAATGTTGTTCGGTCAGTAGCTTAGCATTCTTAGAATATTCAAGCAACTAGAAAAGGCTCTGATCAGACTGCGCGTATGCGCAGGCTGGTCTGAGCCGTTGATGGTCGCACATACCGCATTGCCGCTCAGCTACAGAGACTAGTTAGAATATTGGATGTTTGGCATGAATCAAGTTTAGATTGTATGCTTTACAGGAATCGCATAACAAAGGCGCTGGTCAGACTGCGTGTACTCCCGTAGATACAAAAGTCCTCATAAAATATATACCTGCTATTATGGTGAAATAGAAGGTTGTCGTTTAGACGAGGAGACATTAATTGATAATCAGGAGTAACATATCCGCGGGGTGCCGCTTATGTGTCTCGGCGAAAGTCTTGTAAACTGGATTTGTGGGATGAATTTAGATGTCTCCATATTTTAAATCCCAGTATACTTATCCTTTTTAAACTTCGCTCTGTCAGTGAATTAAAAATTCTGTGGGGACTGACACGGATTTGCATGGTTTATAAATGTTGAAAATATTAAATAATTCATTATTTTTGATAGAATGGCAGTTACTGACCAAAAATCACGCTTTGCATTGCGAAAATGGCTCATGTATTGTGTAATTTTGATAACAGATTATAACATAAATATATGGAAAATATTTCTGTAACTTGCAAAGCCAAGTTAACAGAAACATTATCCTATGAGACATGTATGCTTATTGCTTCAAGACCCTGCGCGGACGTCAAGCGCCGCTGGACACCTGGGTTTACCTAGCTTCACTACGGCCTGTATATGCACAGCAGGACACCTGTAAGCCTACTAAGACTAGACATCATAAAAGTGATAGCGATGCATGGGAAATAACAAAAATGTCAAAAAAGAGGGTTCAGACAGGTAACTTTTCTGATTACGTCCCATTGCTGATTGAGGGAAATAGTTCCAGTTGGGAAATCTCATGTCGTGGCTCAAATGTGTCGGATATAGCCAACTTGACATTGGAGTCAAATTTCTAGGTCATACATGTATATACATTAAATTAGGCTGTATGTCTTTTAATGCCAAGTTCTCTTACTTTTTTGACGGATGATAATTGAGCCGCGACAAGTGATTTCCAACAATGTGGCATTTTGACAAGTGTAGACTTTGACAAGCATATGCTGCCCCCTGTTAAGCTTAGACTCTCCAAATGATGTTTGGTCAGTAGCTTAACAGTCATTTAAATATTCGTGCGACTAGCAAAGGCTCTGATTAGACTGCGCGTATGCGCAGGCTCGCAGGCTAGTCTGAGCCTTTGCTGGTCGCACATACCACTTTGTTGGAAATCTCATGTCGAGGCTCATTTACATATGACAAAATGTTTGCTTGAAGTGTGTAGATTGCATGAAATCTTTTAGATTCCATGTAGGCTCTATGGCATTTGAGTCAAAGGCCAAGGTCAAAATAATAAATTCTGGTTGCGTGGCTTGTAAAGCAAATATCTCTTACACGATCTGATATAGGTGGCTCATATTGTTAACAATGATTGCCTAAGGTATACACATGTACGTATATATCAACAGTGGTATTGGACTGCTAGCATGACCTTTGATTTAAATGTCAATGTCAAAATACATACATTCTGTATATACATGTAAGGCTTCTATTGCCAACGTTTTTGATGTTAATTGTTAATATTTGGGACACTGATTGTTATTTGGTTGTAGATGACAACAAAATGTTTGGATTGCTAGTATGAACTTGGGTCAAAGCGTGTTATAACATGCAGTATTAAGCATACTATGTGGTAGTTAACGTAAGTGGGGACATTTTTGATGGCTCAGTCTACCGGGTCGCGTAGCGCAGTCATTAATGTGCTACAACTATGTGAGTCTGGTTGCGATCCCGGCCTTATGCCATACTTTTGTGTAGATTGATCATGATATAATTTCTACGGTTATTCTCCTCCCTACCACTGAATCATCCAAGAAGGGTTGTTGTCAGTTACAAGGAAAAGTATGTGCACGAAGTACTGGTTATCTGCTTGTTCAAGCTTGCCCTGGAAAAAGTGTGGTTAGGTGAACTGACCGTCTGCCATGACCATAGCTGTTGACTTGGGACGTAAAGCAACAAAACAAACAAAACCCATCTATTCGTTGGCCTCGTTCATGTTGTCTGTTAGAGCGCCCTGTGATATTAGCAGCACTATTCTCTACTTACAGACTCTGTGAAGCCTCCTAGTAATTGCAGTCTACTGACAAACATTGTGATACCTTTCCTGCAAGCGCTATGATATTTCTTTGACATACACTTTCATATCTCCCAGTGATACAATACCTGTGATATCGTCCATTGGTACTATAGTTTCCCAAAATGTCAAGCTATATCTCCCAGTAACACTATCATCGCCTTAGAATGGACAGCAGTCAACGCCTCTGGTTGGGGGAGGGGGGAGTGGGGTGGCTGAAATGAATTTCACTAGTACCAAATCGCCATACAGTCTGTTGTTGTTAAAACAAATTGTTTTAGCTCGCATGGAAGCTTCCTAACTATTGCAATTGTATCATCTCAGAGAAACAAGGTAATCAAATTAACACACCATGATGATACAAAAAAGGGCTCATGACTCACAGATAGTCTGAGCTGAAGAAAACCTCAAGTTTAGCCATGATGGGCCCAGCCAAAGACAGGCATCATGCACCAACCGACCGATTAAAGCTTTACGTCAGGACCATGATGGGTCTGAGGCCTGCCTGACCCAGCGTCGTGCAATTAAAAAAGTCCAAAATATCAAGAATTTTCTAGAATACTTTTTAGCATTTTATCAACTATATGTAGAGACATTCTAGAATAATCATATAACATGCATGTTATAAAATACAAATATTAGCACCCTTGTTTTAGTTACAAGGAATATCTTTTTTAAACTGCATGCGTCCACAAAATAGAATACTCGCCAAACATAACACTTTTCTCCATTAAAGAATAGAACATATTTAAGAAAGCTTTCTTTCGCAAATAATATACATAGATATCTACACCATTGCCATCCTCTTACTACCATGCAACTACCAGCTTACCAAACGCATAGTTCATGAAATCAAATTTGGTGATTTAGCTGTCATGTAAGTATAAACAATTTACGAGACCTGTTTCATGTTTATTTGAAAAGATTTGAATTTCACTTTTTGCGGTTGCATATGAATCAAACAAAAAAACATGCTTTTTCATACATAACCGACATGTCCCTGGTATTGCCAAATAGACAAGATGGCAATTTAAAACAAAGCCCTATTCGGGGCCCTAAATACATCCCCACCCCCTTTAACAAATTCTTAGAGCTAAAACTGGTGTGTTTTCTGAGAAAATAATACGTATTTAAGTGTGAGATTTTTTTTTAAGTTTAGAGAAACATCCAGTTTATCATTCTATGTTTATCAGCCTATGCGTGCCTGTTTTTTCTTGGCAACTGGGCTCAATAAGTTATTCCGTACAATTGCCCAAATGGGTATCTCATGTATAAAATGTGTCTTGGAAGAAATTTGAAAAACAAATTCTCAAACCTCACAGCTGACTCAATTTCTTAAATATTTTAAGTATCTATCGCCGATAAAACTGATCATCAAATATTGCATTCGAGTATCTTGCATACAATTAAGTGTTGCCATGGAAACTGTAAACCCTAACATTTGATATTCACGTTGCTTCCAAATAGTAAATATCCGACTGGAATGCTTTATATTCTAACAGAACACACTTTAATTATTTATGTACAATATATAAAAGGTTCTAAGAGAAAACTGCATATCTTTTAGAGAATTTGTTCGAGAAAAGTTTAGTATATTTCGTTCCAGACAGCATTTTAAACGCTTCAAAGTTGACTACTGTTTCAAAACAGAAAAAAAAATTAGAAACTATTTTCTTGATGACTGCGTATTTCTGGAGATCATACTAACCCCTGGAAATCAATTAATACCAAATATAACGAGAAATGAATGAGTAACGACATTTTCAAATGTGTTCAAATAAACATGAAACACCTCTTGTAAAGACAGATATTTTAATACTGATTGTCAGTTTGAGATGTTTAAAAGAGGAAAGCCAATGGACATGGTACTTGTTAAGTATATTTCAAAATAGGGTTCCTTAATTTCAGTAACATATGTTGTTGGTACACATTGGATTTGTCTCAAAGAGGCAATTCCAATGTGCACCTACAAAAAATGTCGATTTAATAAATATGTGTTTTCCCCATAGAACAGGGTTTTCACATATAACAGGATTTTTACAAATTTCTCAACTAATTTTTATGTTTCAGTGTAATGAGCATGTAGAAATGAACAAGTTTTGTGCAGTTTGGCATGCACCTGTATGATAATAATAAATAGCCAATTTTATATTATTGATAGCTTGTCTTTAGGTTTCTTTGGAATGAAATTCGAACTTTGTAGTTGCCTGGTTGTATAACAAAACACTACCAGCACAATATCACTGGCCTCTTCAGCTAACTTCAATTCTTTATAAAAGTATGGTGCTAAGAGATCTGGTTCACTTTTGAGTACAGCTTACATTTTTCAATAGCCTTTAAATTTGGCAAGTATCATTCCAAACAAATTGTGTTTATTTACTTAGTAGGGCTGTTGATGGCTGTGTATTTACAGAAAAGTAACCACAGGACTCTGTAATATCCAGCTTTTCCATGAGATCGCATTCGTTGCCTCTTGTGTGAAGAAACAGAAAACTCTGAGATAGCTTGAACTTGAACCTCTACAGGTTTTACCTGACATTGACCTATAATGTGACCTAAAATGTCAAATTAGCATGACAAAATTCTTTCCTTGACAAATTAGCTGTCAAAGAGCTACATGCATTAAATGGCTTTTTTGCAACCCCACCCCCTCCCTATGAGGCTAGAAATTTAAAATTTGTGTTTCACCAATGTGTTCTTAATAGTTTATTAGAACAGTAACCAAAGTGTAAAAGTCTCGAATTACCCCGACTTTTACCGTTGCTATGGTAACAAAAATGGCGGCCAAAATAGGCTGAAAATAAGAAATTGACATTTTTGGGGCAAACTTGGAAGGTTTGATGGAGAAATTAACATAGAGCACAAGCAAATACCAAACATATATATTATAAGAAGATGAGAATAACCCCAACATACAACATATTAAAAGGGTTTTTTTTTTAAAAAAAATGGTCTCCAAAACCCTGAAAATTGATCCAAAACTTTTCAGTTATTCTTCTAATAAACCAATCAATCGAAATTGGTGAAAAGCAATTTTTAATTTTTGGCTCCAGAGGGGGCAAAATAAGCTCCTTAATGTATCTACCCATTTGCTTCATTGAGTATATCAAAATAGAATGCAGTTTCTATTCATCATTGCATAGAATAATCCATTTAGGCTTTACATAGAGGATTTAACATGAGTGTTTATGTTCTATTGAATTTAATAAACGAATTGGGGAAGTAAAATGCGAGGCTTGTCGAGCATATTATCTCTTTTTCTCAACGAGTTTAATAAATTCAATAATACAGGAGCACGAATGTCAGATTCTATTTATCATATAACATTTAAATTATTTTGCAATCATATTTTTCGCGTGACATCGTAAGGGTTTTGTCATATGCATGACGTTAAAGAATGATTTCATAATGTTTCCTGAAAATCTATTAACCACTTGTGGTTCATCGAATATTGCATGGCGTTATTTCACTCCCAGGCACCACGTCATATGAAAAATCCACGTAGACCATCTATAACAATCTTAACTAAGCACTTATAAATGTCGCAGCCAAATAATCAGTTCCAAAGGGCACGGTTTTATACTGAAATTACCCATTAGGACTAGCAAATGCTGAAATCTCTGTATAGCTATTTGTCAGGGGTGTTGCCAGCATCCTTTTTATAAGTCAGAATTGGTAACACATTTTGCATTCCCAATGCTACCACTGCAGTTTTCCATCCTTGGAATTGGTAATAAGTTAGTTTTAGTCACAGATTGTACTTTCTAATAGTCTGTGCATAAACGATATGAACGATCTGGTTGTGGTACTAGAATACAAGGAAGCCATTCACTTTGGCTTGGTTCAATTAAAGTAAGAAAGGTGGTAAAGATCAGGAATCGATACAACTAAGTACCACATCTGACCCAGGATACCACATGATAAAGTGACAAAAACACAATTAAACTTCACAAACGAGAGCCAAGAGGTCAGCCCTTTTCCAACAGATGACCACAAGGCAGCAGTGAACAGACGCGAAAGATGACAAACACAAGCCATAAATAACACAAATGATCCACAAAAGAAGAGCCGCCTTGGAACGGTCAGTCACTTTTTCCAATAAACAATGAATTTCTTCTCTATTTTGAACGTGTTGTTTAGTGGGACAGTCCATAGAACAAGTGCTTCAGCTATAGCAACCTGGATGTAGTAACTATCTGTGCTAATCTTTGTTTTGTTTGTTTGTTTTGTTGCTTTACGTCCCAAGTCAACAGCTATGGTCGTTGCGGGACGGTCAGTTCACCTGACCACACTTTTTCCTGGGCAGGCTTGAACAAGCGGTTAACCAGTAATTCGTGCACATACTTTCGCTTGTAACTGACAACAACCCTTCTTGAATAAATCAGCGGAAGGGAGGAGAATGACCGTAGAAATTATTTCATGATCAATCTCCACGGAAGTATGGGACCGGACCGGGATCGAACTCGCGACCCCTGGATCTGCAGTCAGGCACGCATCTGTAGCCAGACACGTTACTGACTGCGCTACGCGGCCCGGTGAACCATCTGTGCTTATCATTAACATTTAAAATGTATTGCACTTGCCACACCAAGGGATCATTTTCAGAGCTAAGGTTTATTGCTCAGTAATTGCATGACCCTTCGGTCAGCACACTAATCACTATGTGAGTACGTCCATCCGTCCATTAGCAGTTAGTGAAAATGTTCATAACTCTTTAACCACATGGTATATTTTGATTACATTTTGCATACATATGCATGTCAACATTTTCTAACCACTGGCATACACAATTACATTTTAATGACGAGGGTTTGCTTAGCATCAGTTCAGCCTGTCGTGGTCAGATAGTGAAAATCCTCATAACTCTTGAACCTTATGGGATAGTTGGATCCAAATTTGCATAACATTTATTTTAATATTGTCCAGCCACTGGTGTGCAAAAAGGTGACGAAGGTTTGCCGAGCATCCTTTTGGTCGTTCAATGTCTTTTAGTGAAAATGCTCATAACTCTTGCACCGCAAGGCATATTTTAATCAAATTTTGCATACTAATACATTTTAACATATATTTGCCCATAGGATGGCCATATATTTTATCATATATTTGCCTATAGGGCGGCCATATATTGCATGAGCTTATTTCAGGGATAATTGTGTCTGCATTTCTTGAAACAATTAATTTTAATAAACAGGCGATATATTATATGGAATCCGCTTTCATATGGCACATATTTCAGAACAGCTATACTATTGAAGGGATTTTCCGACGAAATTCTATGCATACATGTTAGACTTTTAAGTCAGTAGTCTACGGAAGCCTATATGTGACATTGTGTTTTTTGTTATGTCCTTTTGATTTTGGCGTTTTAAGTATTCACTTTTGTATGTTGTGTTCTCCGTTTGTGTACAATGTTGCACATTTTAAACGGCGCAATTCACGAGGTAGAGCCATGATGGAGAACAACCGTGGAAAGAAAGACGAGAGTATAAGTATTTTAATTCATCCGTTGTAATGTTAGTTTTTTTTTATTTGAAATCGATGCAGGCGGTAGCTATCACAGTCAAAAAGTCTACAGGAGGCCTTCCGTTTGATTATGCTACATACTGGGTTCTCACTGTAAAAGTAGTCACACACACACAGTACTATTCAATATAATACAGTTCGACTCACTTTAATAGTTCAATCCATTTATATCGACCCATTTAAATTGTAATTAATTCTGAGATTTAATTCTGTAGGTCTAGATCTGATACAGTGCAATAGAAAATAAGATGGCATTAAAGGCAAAACGTATCTATCTATCTATCTATCTATCTATCTATCTATCTATCTATCTATCTATCTTGAGGTTATCTGTCTGCCAGTCTGTCAGTCAGTATAAATGCTGTTTTCAAACGTCACCCCACTGCCAAATAAATTTCTTGGGTTTATCTACCTTTCTGTCTGCCTAAATGAATTTTTCTACCGTCTACCCCATATCCACAACCCCATCCCCCCGCCTACAAAAATAAAAAAATGCTTGAGTTTATTCACCTGTCTGTCCGCCTGCCTGTCTGTCTTTTCGCCTGTCCGTCTGTCTGTTTTTGTGTATGTATAAGAAAACAAGTAAGTATAACATGGACATTCCACCATCACTATGATGAAGAGAACAGTACACAGACAGTCACACGACCGCAAAAAAGCATTCAAAGTTAATCAGTCAGTTTTCTAGCTTTTTTCCTCAGCAAAATGACTGCAAAACTAATGTATAAAATCACTACGAACTTCACCACAGAATTAGAAGACAATACAATGCCCCTACACACAATGGGAGAAAATATCTTAGCTTAGTACTGGTTCAACCCAGGAAGACCCGTCCCGCATAACTGAAAGATTGTTGAGTGGACGTAAAGAATCAAAACAAACAAAACAATGGGAGAAACAAGGAATAATGAATTAACAACAACATAATCAATGTATTAGAACTGACAGTGGTCAAGATCACCAAGGAGGGGCTCTACACCCTAGATTCCGCTATTGTACAAAGAGCTGTTTTCCATTGCCTACCCTATATCCCCCCCACCACCCTAAAAGTTTCTTGGGTGTTATCTACATGTCTGTCTGTCTGTCTGTCTATCTGCCTGCCTGCCTGCGTGTCTGCCTGCCTGCGTGTCTGTCTGTATGTCTTATGTGGTGGCGTGAACAGACACTCGTTATATTGCAAGGCTATATGTGTACTTATATACTTTGTTTTTATTGATTTGACTTTTATCTTTGGCCCTTTTACTTCATCTTTTGTGTTTTGCCTTTTGTGTTTTAAATTTTGTCTTCAGAAAGGGTTCTTTCCTTTATTGTTTTTTGCCTTTTGCGTTTTAACTTTCTCTGCTTTTTATTTTTGTCTTTTGTGTTTAAACTTTTGCATATTGTATTTTGGCTTTGGGTTTTCGCATGCTAGTTCTATGATAAAAGGCATCTCAGTACCCCTTCAAAGTTTGGCAGTAGACAAACATACAGACAGACAGACAGACAGACAGACAGACAGACAATTGATAGCGTATCGGATATGGGAATGCGGTGGAAATAGATTGATAGATAGATACGTTTTGCATTTAATGCCATCTAATTTTTAATTGCACTGTATTCGACCGACATAATAAATACTCAGAATAAATAAATTGTTAATATTAAAATGGGTCAAACTATCATGTACAGAATTATCCTAGATCTCTTTGAATACTTACAGAGATAGCCTGGTTGAAGGGAAAACCTACAGTAGACTTTTTGGACCGAGATATTTACCAGCTGCATCGATTTCAAATGTAAAACAAACGTTACACATGATGCATTAAAATACTTGTACTTTTGCCTTTCTTCCCTTTATTATTTCCATCTTGGTTCTACCCCTATGAATTGTGTTGTTTAAAATGATGCACAGCATCATACACAAAACATACATGTGTATGCAAATTTATATAAGCGCCACGTCATAAGAAAACCTGCATTTTGAAATGTGAGAACAAAAAAGGCACTGGTAAGATGTGTCCTAACATGCTGGTCAACACAATTTTTAAAGTTTAATATCTTATTTTAAGGCCCTAACACACCTCGCCTAAAACGTAATATATCAAACAATAATTAACAGCTTTGATAGTGCTGTGAAGACGCGCGCTAGCTGGCGTCATTTGTTACTGCAAAATGACGCCAGTCATGGCGTTTAGACGGTGTAACGTCGTTTTTACGCTGGGAAGACGTAACTTATACATGTAAATATATGCGACACAATCCAACTATTGGCGGGATTTCCTCAGTGCAATGGCGGAAAGTTGGAAGAAGCTGAAGACTTCAAATTTATTTTCGTCGTTCATTGTGTGTTACAATCAAAATAGATTAGCTCTATTTCGTGAATTGTCAATAATAATTTACTGTTTGTTGGTCAATTGTACGAAGATAAATCACTCGTGCTATGCGCTCATCATTTGATCTTCTTTACAACTGACCTCCAAACAGTGAATTATTTAGAACTGATCTTTTTTTCATTATAGCAAGCTTTCGTAGCTTAGAAGGTCAATTCGAGTCCAAAATAGAAAGTTGGAAAATTCGAAAATGAGATGTCTAGCAATAAGGCTAATTGTCACTGTTTCAATGCTTTATCAGTTTCCCAGTGGATGCACAGCTAATCTGCGCCTTTGTTTTCTGTATGTGTAAAAATGCAAGTTAGTTTGCATTGGACATCTCTTTGATCAGTTCATTTTTCTATATAAATATTTATTTGTCTATAGATACACAGCCAAAGTTGAGTTGGACCTGTTAGAAATCCGCAAAGGAAGGTCTTCTCATGATGAGGCTCATATGTCAAAGATTATACAAGGCAACTTTTCATATTTGGCGTGAAAACTGCTGGTCACAATTTACACAATTTACTTTTAGTTTAGAATAATAACAAAATTAATGCAGGTACACTGAACGACTAACGAAACCTGGCACTAACAACTAACTTGTAAAGAACAAGTCCTAAGGCAAAAAGTAAAAACGTTTATTTTAATAAAAGAGCATCAAATGTGATTTTTATTTTAATGCATATCATCATCAAACTTCTGTAAAGTATCTGCTCGCCATGCTGAACTGGCTAGCACATTAAACCAGTGACCTTGACCTATATTTTACAAGCTCCAATGGCTGTTATTTTTATATTTGTATGTCAACCCTTGTGCACTCATCAACCAAAATGCCTAAAACTATCAAACATAAGGCATAAGGCATCCTCTCAACATCTTGATTCAGCACGCATCTTAATCTGATGACTTTGACTTAAATTTCAAGCTCCATTGACATTGCCATTTTTATGCCCACCTTCAAGATCTCGTTAAATATTGTGTCTACAATCACCAAAGCGTGCATAAGGCATCTTCTCAAAATCCACTTTGGTTCGGAGACATTGACCTAAACTGAAATCAAGTTCTAATTGGTCAACACCTTGACCCATGACCTATATCTAATGCTTTATTAATAAAGGCCCACTGAATTTGTCTCTCTTCCCCCAGGAGATGCAGCACAAACTTACGTAAAATTCTTGTTCTTTGTCAAAACACACCCCGGTTTCTTGTATGCTAATTACTTTGTTGAGGCTGTGTAAACGAAGTAAATCGCGTCAAAGTCAGAATGCAAAAACATTTCTGCCAATCAATCTATGTTTATCTTAATTTGAATTAAAATTAATCGTTCATCTCATCAAAATTTCAAGTAATGTAGATTGAACCTTGAAGAAATCTGTATTACCTTAATTCAGAATGAAGATTTCATACAGCTTAATAAACCAAATGTTTATTTACTTTGAAATTAAGCAAAGCAATGTCAGGAACGGATACAATTAGATTCTAAACCCTGCCCACAAAACCACAAGGTAAAAGAGTCACAACAAGATTGATGGGAGTAAACAAATGACATATAATAAACCGAGTTAGCAGCTGTTTTCCAAACAGTTGGTGACTCTGAATTGGAACGTACATTTGTAACTGAATAAAAATTGCAGCTTAAATAGGACAATTAAATGATAACACAGAACAGCAAGTAACCACAACAAAGCATCAACTTGGAATGGTCAGTAATGCGTTACTAGTGGATTTCAGTTAACTTTACGAGGGTTCAGTCCTAATACTCTTTCTTTCTTTCTTTCTCTATATACTGCCAGACCCTCTTTCGAGTATTATCGGTAGGTGTACTTTGTACACTCCGGGTTGCAGGATGAAAACCTACAAGTAACCATATCTAAATTACCGTAAGGTTCTTTAACCTGCACCGGGGGCGACTTTCCGTGCACAGGGGACATCCAGTTAACGTCCCGATCCGAAGGACAGTGCACTTATCTAGCGTCATCCCTGCAAATGACACTGGACTACTTTTGATGTGATTCTAAAACATGTATTTGAATGGCCCGTGTGGAGGTTTCCAACTCATCGATAAATCAACACAGCCAACAAAGGAATCATAGGTAAAACCATGGTGGTTCAAGGATATGAAGAATTAACAGAAACAGCGCTTACTCTGACATTTCACATCGCTACTGGAACACTGGAGGAAATGAAAGCCATAAGTTGAATCCTGGTGAGCCAACACACAGAGTACGTGTAACGGTTAATTTGTGAGACAACTATTGCTAATTTCATATGTTAAGCAAATACAAGTTTTTTTTAAAAAACAAAATTATTCTGGAACCGATACAATAAAGTACCAGACCTGACCCAGGATGAGATTAAACATATTTTATTGTGCATCAACAAAGGGATTGGATACAAGTTATAACAACATTAGAAAATCCTCTCCCCAGTATACCATATGGGTAAGTGACAAATACACTAAAACATTAGATACAGGAGAGCCAAGAAGTCAGCCATTTCCTAGCAGGTGACCACAAGGCGGCATGACACAGACAAGACAATATAGCAAAGACAAACAAATAAAAAAGATCCACAAAAGAAATACCACCTTGAAATGGTCAGTAAGAAAATTAATGGAGGGCTTAAACTAGTTTCACGGTACTTACCTCACCCGTAATTCTGATGTGGATCAAGCCACATATATGTTTGGTTTCGCGTGAAAAATCCCTAACTTATCCGTGAATCGTCTCCAAGTACATATAAATCAAAATATAAAAAGGTGATAAAACAAAGATAAGAACTCAACAGTACATACAACTGAATATCGTAGCAAAAGAAATAAAACAGTTACACCCTGTTGGGCCTGGTAGCAGACACTGCATCAGGTCCAAACCCTCTCATTCATAGATGAGTCCTTAAATTGGAACCGTCAAAGCAAACCTCCTAATTTCCTACCACCACTGTCATCATATTAAGCAAATCTAGTGCAGGTGAAATTAGTTAATAGAACTTGTGTTCACTGGTACATGTATATAAAGCAAAACGTGAGTGTTTCAGATTTTTTTTCAGTAGGTCTAAGTCCAATGAACACATTTATTGACGTTTAAAAATCAGTTCTTGGGTTTTATAAGGCTCAGTATCACCAGAAATTCATTTAAACACGTCTTCTTACTATACATTTCTTTACATGTTGTTACATCAACTTGATCTACCAGTGTTTAAAACTCAATGTGACCATTGAGTATAGTATATCAGGCTATCCTTCATGTTTATCAACATTTTCTCTGCGCTCTTATTGAATGGAGATTCCAGTTTTTCACAAGCTAAGAAGCCACCATGTGAGCTAAACACTCTTTGTGTTTTAACAACGGCGGCAACTAGGGCACATATTTAGCCAGTAAAATATATCTAAGCAAGAAAGATGGCAAAGATCAGGAAACGATACAATCAAGTACTACACCTGACCCAGCATACCACAAGGGAAAGTGATAAAAACACAATTAAACATCACAAACAAGAGCCAAGAGGTCAACCCTTTCCCAGCAGGTGAACACACAGCGGCAATAAACAGCCGCGAAAGCATGTCAAACACAAGACATTTATAACACAAACGATCCACAAAAGAAACACCACCTTTAAAAGGTCAGTAAATATTTTACTCTAGGGCTTAAACCAGTTTCACGGCGCCAACCTCACCTTTAGTTCAGATGTGGATCAAAGTAAGTAAGGGTGCAAAGATCAGGAATCAATACAATCAAGTACCACACCTGACCCAGGATACCAATCGGAAAGTGAAAAACACACAGTTAGACACCACAAACGAAAGCCAAGAGGTCAGCCCTTTCCCAGCAGGTGACCACAAGGCACATATTAACAGACGCGCACAAAGGCATAGCAAACGCAATACAGAAAAAAAAATAAAACATCCACAAAGATGTTTCCACCCCAGTGGCCTCGGCTGCTGTCTGTTCTGAGGTCACCGTGATGAATCTGTTTTGATGATTCATTTTTGTTGTGGCTCCCATTGTGTTGGGTCTTTGTTTTTTCAGTTTACCTCTTATTGTCCTTTCTATATCTAGTTTGTTGTCATCTTGCTGAGGTATAGAGAGCTGGTTGCTTTACTTTAATTATGTTGTCGTGTGGCTGTCAGTGTTCTTTGATTCTTCCCCTCTGTTGTCACGGGTTAGTTTGTGGTCCATGCTTGTGGCATTTCTTGGTCATACTCATCTGTTTTTGGCGCTTCTATCTAGTTCTGCTAAATGGGATCAATAAAACAGAGTCGGATACATTCAACATAAAATTGGGTTAGTGTCTTGAAATTATCCTGTATCTCTCAGGTCTTTAAAAAGCTTATCAAACAATGCAATCACTGGCGCCTCAGCGTTTCCCGCCATGTCTCTGTTGCTGATTGGAAACACAGTTTCCAAACATGAAGACGTAAATCCAACAACTGAGTCTGCAGCTGTGTGTCTAAAAAGGGTTGCAGAAGCACAATTCTATGTGCCTAGGTCACAGGCGCTATCTAGAAAAGTTCAAAACATCTAAATATGAGATGGGTTCTGAATGCTGAAATCGTTGTCGTGATTTTGTTTTTTGTTGTTGTTTTTTTGTGTGTGTTTAGGATACATATTAATTGTCTTCCACATAATGTATATCAATGATAAACAAACTAAATCATTTGTCAAAACACACCAGAATTGATTGTACTCTAGATTGGCCTTTCTTTTGAGGGAGGTATGATGGAACAAAATTAACAAATCCACACTGTGTAGCAAAATGACCACATAAATCTTGCAGAGACATGATTTTACCTGAAAATAAAAATGATAAATTATGAATATTATGAATTATCAATAGTAAAACATCTTCAGATGCACAAATATATGTTTTATGTGTTGTGTTTTGCTGACTGGTTTCACATAATATACATGCATTTAAACAACTATTAAAGCTGTTTATAGAAAAGAAAAACTGTTTGATATCAATGAAACTACCAAATTTTAAGGTCTAATAGGTACAATTATTGCATTTTTATGGTAAAACCAAAGATCTCCAGTAGGACAAACTGCGCTCACAAACAGTGATTGAGTACAATTTAGTTATTTCCAGAAAGACAGATACACTCATAGATAGATAAATTAATATATGGATGGATAGATTGATATATACAGTAACAATACGAGGGTCGGACAAAAATAACTGAGCCCTACCTCATAACATTTTAGCTTGGTATCGCAGACAACAAATGTGATTATTTTCTATAAGTATCATGCGTCATCGATGTTTTGACCCTAAAGAATTATCTGAGTGAAGCTTCTATTATGGTTGCTAGGCAACTGAAGATCGTCAGTCAGATCGATGCGTTTACGATCTCAGCCACCAGGAATATACCGTATTCCTTTAATAAGCTTGTGTGCTTGATATTTTTTTGATAGACATATTTGACATTTATTTGAATAAAATATATCATATTGTCTTTTCATTACACTTAATTCGTTAATGTTAAGATGAACATTGATTGTGTGCGTTGCCTGGTAAAAAACACACCAAAATTCCACAAATTTTCAAATATACGAGAATTGTGTTGCTATGGAAACAAAATTGTTGTATATAAATCAAGGAACTTAATATGTCCGAGGGGTGGTTTGTATATGCAGTACTGTTAAAACATTATTAGGCTAATGTTTTATGTTTTCTATTAAAAATGTGTAAATTTGAATATGGGTGGGGTAAATTATAGCACGTCAGGCATGTTAAAATTTGATAAATTCTAAAAGCAAACTGCCACATCATCTATAATTAGGATTCAGTTGGTTTTTGTTCTGTGTCACCGAATAGGTACAGACGACAGTGAATTAAGCCTTGCTTTAACAGTATTGTTTCCATAGGAACGCTTAGAATTAGATGTATCACAGCGTGAACATACCCCCTTGACAGGTCATATTCTTTTGCCTGGCAACCGTTACAAATAGCCTACCAACAGAAATAAATTAGGTGGTTAAATAGATTACATATAACTACAATGAGATATCATCTTATTATATGTCCTTTTTTACTTGATTAAAATGTTATGAGGTAGGGCTCAGTTCTTTTTGACTAACCCTCGTACATGTACGTAGATAGATATATAGATAGATAGATAGATACGTTTTGCCTTTCATGTCGTCTAAGTTCGAGTGCACTGCATCAGACCTACCAAATAAAAATCTTAGAACAAATTTCCGTGACAATTTAATTTGGTCAAACTATTATAAGGGACCAAATTGTGTTGTATTGAATTGTCTGGGTCTATTTGAATGCTTTCACAGAGAGAGAGAGAGAGAGAGAGAGAGAGAGAGAGAGAGAGAGAGAGAGAGAACCCACTTTGTAGCATGACCTGTATATTTTTTACTCTGTGATAGTTGCCTGCTGCATGGATTTCAAATACCCCACTAACGTTACATGTACAATGAATTCATTAAAATACTTACACCTTCGTTTTTCGCCCGTCTTTTCGTCTATATCTTGACGTCTCTACCTCGTGAATTGCGCCGTTTAAAATAAACAACATCATACACAGAACACTAAACAAGAAACTCAAAATACGAAAGTAAAAAGTAAAAACACCGAAATCAAAACGGCATATCACAAAACACAATGTCACATATAGGCTTCCGTACTTTTGTAACGCGACTTCTGATTGGATAACGTCAAAAATTTGCGACAGTATATCCTGCGATATACTGCAGGAAACATTTTGACGTCATTAATTACGTCATATTTCGTTTGATGACGTTCGGCATTACGCGGCTTGCAACGCTCAAATTTGAGACGAAACTGCAGAAGTGCATTAGAATGGGGATAACCATATTCAAAAAATTCATTTGGGGAGGTATATCATCGGATATACGCTCGCGCGTCGCCGTAAAACTAAATTTCCGACCGTATATCCGACGATATACCTCCCCAAATGAAAATTTTGAATACATTTATCCCCTAAATGTTCAGCGTATTTACTATATACGTATAAGGTTCGCATGTACTTACACACATACTGTTCTAAGGCATGATCGACCATCGTGTGTTAGGCTTAGATACTTGGAATTGTCAAGTATTATCCAGCAAGCTCTTCGTGTTAAACATGATTGTCCTATTACTATGTCGTATTTGAAGCTATGAATGGAAAAATGATCATATTTACACATGCATTGTCGCGCATCAACAGCAGAAGTATAATTTATTCGTGATGTAAAAGATAACATTTATGTATTCAGAAATTTTGGATTGTATTCTAAGATTGAACTGGCATTTTATTCATATCGGCATATATGTATATATGTAACGTTAAGTGAAGCAGCAGCGAACTGACGTTAGTATCATTATTTTGACGCGTTCAAGTCACTATAAGGCTCCCATGGGTTCTGGTACATTAATAACGTCAGTGTGCATGGACGCTACAGCGGACTATTAGCCGTAACCTATTGGTTCATGGAATCTAGACGCTAGGGCGACGTTAACGTCAATGAATGTTGTGACGTATATGTAAATAAAACCATCTCATTGGGGAGATTATTTTAAAAACAAGTTGGCTAGTTCAACTCAATTCAAATGAGATATTCTTTTTGACGCTGACAAACATTCGGCAATAAAAAAAGTTCCATTATTGTTGCGTTTATCTGTACCAGGACCTTTACGATTACGTATCTGCGTTTTGTGTATTTCTTATAAATCGCATTGGGGCCAGCATTGGACCGCACTGATGGTGTAGGCTAATTGGGCGTTGATGTTATTGAACTCCGATAGGTAAAATGCTTTAACATGTTTCGTATGAGTTCGAACAACTCCATTTTACATCTTGGAGATTCTTGTTACATATCTAGCATTTTTGGATTATAGGAATCTCGGGTGTATCCTTTCAATGAAAGAATAAGCTAATCACCGGGAGGCTAGCAGAAGGCAGTTTTCCTGACCATTCACGAGGAAAGGTTTAGCTGAGATGAAAACTACCGAAATATTGAATCGCGGGTGTATTTTTTCAATGAAGGAATGATCTAAGAACATGGGGGGGGGGGGGGGGGTAACGGAAAGCAGTTTTCCAAGGTTTCTTTTCCAGAAGTCGGTAGGTTGGTGACTGATGCTTGTCTGTGGCTAGGCCCACCGTTTCTCAACTAGAGGTTTTCTTTAGCTCTGACTATCTAAGTTGCGAGCCCTTTTCTTGGTTTCATCATGGTGTGTTATTTTGATTAGATTGTTTCTCTATGATGATACATTGCAAAAGTTAGGAGGCCTCCATGCTAGCTTAACATTTTTGTGCTTCAACAACAGCAGAATCTAGGGCGAAGATATGGTACCTGTAAAATGCATTTAAGTCACCCAGTGGCCTAGGCTGCTGTCCGTTCTAAGGCGGTGGTTCTGTTGTTGTTGATTCGTTTTTGAGTGTTACTCCCATTGTGGGAGTCTGTAATTGTTCAACGTTTTGTTGTACGTTACTTCGTGTCCGTTCTAGTTTTGCAATCATCTTGATGGGGAAGAGAGGGCTGCTTGCTTTGCTTTTTAGCCCACCTGTCGGTGAGCTTTTGTGATCGGTCTTCATCCGTGGTATGTCGACTGTCGTCCGTCCGTTCGTTGACAATTGACCTAAATGACAACTCCTCCTAAAACCCTAGTCTAACTTTGAACTAATTTCGCACAAATGATTCTTGACTGGCCCACTACCAAAATTGTTCAAATGGTTCTAGTCCGTTGCATATCTAGGTCACGGAGGCATAAAAAAGATTTTCGAGACGAAAACTTTAAAAACTTTCTCGTCTGAAACCAGAATCCATAGAGCCTTGATATTTGGTATGTAGCATCACCTAGTAGACCTCTACAAAGTTTGTTTAAATTGTACCCCTGGGGCATAAAATGGCTCCGCCCCAGGCTTATATAGGATAACATAAAAAATCTTCTTGTCTGAAACCACCAGGCCTAGAGCCTTGATATTTGGTCAGTAGCCTCACCTAGTAAACATCTACCAAGTTTGCTCAAATTGTACCCTTGGGGCCGAAATGGCTCCGCCCTGGGGGTCAAACGTTTTACTTAGGCTTTCAGTATAGAGAAGTCGTGAAAATATCTTCTTGTCTGAAACCACAAGACCTAGAGTTTTGATATTGGGTATGTAGCATCACCTAGTAGACTTCTACCAATTTTGTTTAAATTATACCCCTGGGGCTTAGAATGGCTCTGCACCGGGGTCAAGCGTTTTACATAGGCTTATATAGGGAAAACGTTAAACATCTTTTTTTCTGAAATCACAAGGCCTAGAGCTTTGATATTTGGTATGTAGCATCACCTTGTAGACCTCTACTATGTCTGTTTAAATAAGGCCCCTGTGGTTAAAAATGGCCCCGCCCCGAGGGTCACATATTTTACATAGGCTAATATAAGGAAAACATAAAAAAATCTTCTTGCCTGTAACCAAAAGGCCTAGAGTCTTGGTATTTGGTATGTAGCATCAACTAGTAGACCCCTACCAAGATTGTTCATATCATACCCTTGGGGTAAAAAGTGGGCCCGCTCCTATGTGTCACCTGTAAAACTTAGGCTGAAAGCCTTTTTATGTCCCCTTAATAATTTCGGAAGGCATATAGTGATTGCACTGTCCGTCCGTTCTCACAAACTGGTAGTTGCGTGGCCGTATTTGAGCCCGTTTGAACCTTATGTGGCAAAATGGGTTAAAGTGTCTAGCCACTTAAACCCAAATTCTGATGTGTTTTTTTTTGCTCTATGAGGCACTCTGAAGCCTCTTAGATAAAAGTCAGTTAAAATATTTGGACACCATGGACAAGTGTCCACACTGAATTTGGACGTCTATCATCTATTTGAGCTTGGGATTCCAAATTTGGTGTGTGGTTGCATCTTGGGATGGCAGATGGTCATGTACCAGTTTTTGGGTTACTGTGACCTTGACCTATTTTCTAGAATTATTGTGTCAGGAGCATCTCTATGTTATTTGCGGTCGGAATCCAAAATTTGGTGCAAGGTAATATGCTGTCGACCATTTTAGGTCACTGTGACCTTGACCTAGTATCAAGAAGAATTGTACCTGGAGCATATTGCCTACATTATACGAGGTAGGAATCCCAATTTTGGTGTGTGGATTCCTCTTGAGATGGCGAAGTGGTGTATACCATTTTGGGTCACTTTGAACTTGACATTAACTTCCGACCTCATTTCTAGTTTTTTCGTATCTGGAGCATATCTCCTTTATAATAAATAACTTTCCTCAAATACAGTGAGCCACTATAGTTACGCACCACTTATAAATGTAAAATAACTTTAAAAGGAAATATGGTATTTTTATTCTGAGACTACCAGCGTAAAGCGCATCTATATTTGCATAAGCCATTGAAATTTTATTGTGATCAGATGAGAAACAAGTGAGAAAATGGATCTTGAAGGGCACTACCCTCAAAACACCATTTCACATTGCATTATTTCGAATGAAACTCAGATCATATTGCACTTTTTTCAAGGTCGAATTTGTGCAATGCCAGTGATAAGAGCCGATTTATTCTTGGCAATATCTAAGACTGGAATGTCTTTGTTAACTTTAGCAGTTTTTAAACGTTTTACTATTTTGGTTCCCAGCCGAACAAGGTTTGAAAAAAGTCGATTTTATGACTTTTTTAAAGTTAGTTAAAATTTCGTATGATTCTGAGTAAACTCGTTATCAAAACACTTCTTTTATACTTCCATTTTAAACAACCATGTATCCGCCGTTTATTTCCGTAAAAAAATAAATGGATTATTTGGCGTCATGGTGTTGACGTAAGTGATGACGTCACTACTACCAAGGCTATAAGACGTGTCAATGATAAGATGTTTTAGTGTTTTGATACTTCTATGTCAGCAAGTTACTCATAGCAAAAGAATTTGCGAAGGAAAATATGTTTGATTATTGTAACTGACGTCAATATGACGTCAAAACGAGCATTTCTTCAAAAAGTAACAGTGTTACTAACTTCAACGACCAAAAATAGGGGTTTTACTTGAATAAAACAATTGTTTTTGGTGTTTTTCTGTCACAACGATCAGCATGGATAATTCCCAGCCAAAAACGCAATTAGAAAATAATGTCGTTCAAGTTGCACGAGCACTTTTGTCAAAATTACATTTGACGTTGCAGATTGATTCGCATGAGTGATTTCGATATTTTTTCGATGTTATAAAACAGATAAAATAAAAATAAGTAAATTGCCACAGAGAATGTTTGATTCCAGCATTTTCGTCAAAAAATGTGGGCCCTGAAAAGGTGGTGCGTAACTAAAGTGGCTCGTTGTATATCTTACGCCTGACCAATTCCTTTTTTGGTTATTCGTTATGTTACTGTGACATTTCTTGCTGAAATATAAAAATGCGGTATTTAATGGTGGGCAAGAAAAAGAATCTATTATGCGTGTGAGGCTGGATAGAAAAAATCCGTCCCTCGCGATCACAGTTTGTCTTTACTCGTCAAGCCTCGTGCTGCCAAACATTGATCCTCGTAACGGATTTTCTATCCCACCCTCACAATTGTGATAGATAAGGGTAAAACAGTGTTAAACCCAGTCTGGTGTGCATTAAAAGTGAGTGAGTTTCTCAATTGCTGAACCACAGGCCTTACTTCAAGGAAAAAATAATGCACGAAACTACAGATACACTTTAAAACTCTTTATATATACAGCATCACTTATTTATGGACAAATACTAGCTAGGATACATTGGAATGTCACTCATCTTTGAGGAACGTCATTAAGAGTATCCTTCATATTTATTGTTATGGGACAAGGAAATCCTACCCGATGACCAGAATAATTCGTCAGAAACGAGGCTCTGCCGAGTTTCTGACGAAATTATTCAAGTCCGAGGGTGGGATTTCCTTGTCCCACAACAATACATCATGATAGATACTTTTCTCGCCCACTTTGGGACTTTTTAAGGTTTTATATGAATTCTGTCAGTTCCGCATATTTTTTCAGATTTTTTGCGCTTGTTCCAATCTAGAAAATAAGTTCACCAACGAATTTCCAGATGCAGAAATGGGTGTAAACATAGTTTAGCACCTAAAAACGGAAGTGAAATAGCATTTCAAGCGTCGCTTTTGTTTTTTCTTGTGGTTTGAAACTAACGTTGGTATCCGTATCTATTGACAAAGACGTAGTGGCGCCAAACTGTGTCAATAATGTGCGTCATATTGTTGTTGCATTTTAGTGACGTCAGAAATGTTTTTGACGTCATTCAACAATGCAAAAAATGCGGACGCACTATATATTGCCGTTTTGATATTTCTCAGAATTTTTAGGCTTAAAATTCTCTGAAAACAGCCTTAATTGTTATAATTTGAAGTCACGTGGATGGGATGAGCAGGTCATGTGGATGGGATGAGCAGGTCACGTGGATGGGATAAGGAAATTCCGCACGGCGCTTTGCCTATGGAACAGCTTGTCTTGAGCTATAAGTGGGTGAGAAATGACAGTTCCTGAAGGGATAGTATAATGTGATGCGCCTCTGAACTACTAGTACCTACCGCAACAAAAATGTGAACAGTTTTTTTGTTTTATTCTTGTTTTGTTTACATGGACATGTTTATGAAAATTACTGACTTATCTTCCAATGGCATAAAGTGCGATATATAAAACACTAAAGCGCGAGGAAAGTGCGTGCTAGCTGACGTCATTTGTTACAGTAAGATGACGTCATTCATAGCGTTAGACGGTGTAACTCGTTTTACGCTTGAAAAACGCTACAAATACACGTAAACGATTGCGACGTAGTCTAAGTATTGACGGGAGTTCTTGAGTTCAATTGCGGAAAGTTGGAAGAAGCCGAAGACTTCAAATGTGTTTTCGTCGTTTATTGTGTTAGAATCGAAATAGATCAGCTCCAGTGCGTGAATTGTTGAGTCAGTCAGTTATATAGTACGCATATAAATCACTCGCGCTACGCGCTTGTGATTTGATCTTCTTTACAACTGACCTCCAAACAGTGAATTATTCCTCAGCAATTCACAGCTAGTGTTTATCTTTTTCTTAATAAAAAACGTCCCAGTCAACAGCTATGGTGATGTTCACCTAACCACACCTTTTCCTGGGAAGCTTAACTAAGCGGTTAGTCAGTAAACATACTTTCGCTGACCAAAAACTCTTCTTGAAAGCAGGAGAATAACTGTAGAAATTTTTGTTCATGATCAATCTCCACGAAAGTATGGGACCGGGCTGAGTTCGAAATCCCAATCCCTGGATCTGCAGGGGGACTTGCTACCGACTGCGCTACGGGGTTTAGTTTAAACATATTTCATTGTATAAGTATACAAAGGGAATGGACACAAATTATTACAACATTAGATAGTCCTTTTCCAAACATATCAACATATAACATAAATGTTACAATGTCGGATGCAATAATGTTTACAGCATACACATACACTCACACATACCATCTTCCTCCCTTACCGTGGCACCGCTGCTTTTGGAACAATTGCAATGAAGGCCTGTGGACAGGCACCATTGGACAGACGTACTACTATATTATGTCTAGAATTCAATTGTTCAAACCTTTGTGAATCTTTAATAAATTTCATAGCAAATTGAATTATTGATCTGTTTATATTCACATTATAATTATGAGATCCTGCCGTCAGTTGTAACATTGGCATCATTAATGTGCAGTCTTTGTAAATTAGTAAAAAGAGTGTTTCTTTGATAAGTATATTGGGGACATTCGAAGAAATAGTGTTCAGCGTTTTCGATAGGAGCTCCACAGCTACAGACAGGACTTGGAATGATATTCACACCATAAAAATCGGCTTTCAAACTACTGCTACTATGTCTGATGCGAGTCAGCGAATCATAAATATATATTAAAAATAATAATGAACCAAGAACGGATTCTTGAGGAACTCCTGCATTCAATGTGCTATGGGGCCCAGTCCATTCGGCTTTAATGGGTTAACATAAAAGACATTGAAAAACGTGCATCACCATTGACGGTTCGCAGAAATAGCAGACCAATCAGGCCATATTTAATTGCAATAGCAGACTGATCAGACCCAGTATAATTGTAAAAGCAGACTGATCAAACCCAGTATCATTGTAATAACAGACTGATCAGACCAAGTATTATTGTAATAGCAGACTGATACGACCCAGTATAATTGTAATAGCAGACTGATCAAACCCAGTATCATTGTAATAACAGACTGATCAGACCAAGTATTATTGTAATAGCAGACTGATACGACCCAGTATAATTGTAATAGCAGACTGATCAAACCCAGTATCATTGTAATAACAGACTGATCAGACCAAGTATTATTGTAATAGCAGACTGATACGACCCAGTATCATTGTAATAGCAGACTGATCAGACCCAGTATTATTGTAATAGCAGACTGATCAGACCCAGTACCATTGTTATAGCAGACCAATCAGACCCAGTATCATTGTAATAGCAGACTGATCAGACCCAGTATTATTGTAATAGCAGACTGATTAGACCCAGTATCATTGTAATAGCAGACCAATCAGACCCTGTATCATTGTAATAGCAGACTGTTCCGACCCAGTATTATTGTAATAGCAGACCGATCAGACCCAGTATCATTATAATAGCAGACTGGTCAGACCTAGTATCATTCTAATAGCAGACCGATCAGACCTAGTATCATTGTAATAGCAGACTGATCAGACCCTGTAGCATTGTAATAGCAGACCAATCAGACCCAGTATCATTCAAATATCAGACTTATCAGACCCTGTATCATTGTAATAGCAGACCAATCAGACCCAGTATCATTGTAATAGAAGACTGATCAGACCAAGAATCATTGTTATAGCAGGCCAATCAGACCCAGTATCATTGTAATAGCAGACTGATCAGTCCCAAAATCATTGTAATAGCAGACGGATCAGACCCAGTATCATTCCAATAGCAGACTCATCAGACCCAGTATCATTGTTTATAGCAGACCGATCAGACCCAGTATCATTGTAATAGCAGACTGATCAGACCAAGTATCATTGTTATAGCAGGCCGATCAGACCCAGTATCATTGTAATAGCAGACCAATCAGACCCAGTATCATTGTAATAGCAGACTGATCAGACCCAGTTTCATTGTAATTGCAGACCGATATGACCCAGCATCATTGTAATAGCAGACTGATCAGACCCAGTATCATTGTAATAGATGACAAATCAGACCCAGTATCATTGTTATAGCAGACCAGTCAGACCCAGTATAAATGTAATAGCAGACTGATCAGACCCAGTATCATGGCAATAGTAGACTCATCAGACCCAGCATAATTGTAATAGCAGACCGATCAGACCCATTATCATTGTAATAGCTTACTGATCAGACCCAGTATCATTATAGTAGCAGGCCGATCAGACTCAGTATCATTGTTATAGCAGACCAATCGGACCCAGTATCGTTGTAAAAGCAGACTGATCAGACCCAGTATCATTGTAATAGCAGACTGATTAGACCCAGTATCATTGTAATAGCAGAACGATCAGACCCAGTATCATTGTAATAGCAGACTGATCAGACCCTGTATCATTTTAATAGCAGACTGATAGACCTAGTATCATTGTAATAGCAGACCAATCAGACCCAGAATCATTGTAATAGCAGGCCGATCAGACCCAGTATCAATGTAATAGCAGACTGATCAGACCCAGTATCCTTGTAAAAGCAGACCGATTAGACTGATTATCATAGTAATAGCAGGCCGATCAGACACAGTATCATTGTAATTGCATGCTGGTCAGACCCTGTATCATTGTAAAAGCAGACTGATCATCCAGTATCATTGTAATAGCAGATCGATCAGGCCCAGTATTATTGTAATAACAGACTGATCAGACCCAGTATCATTTTCATAGCAGAACGATTAGACCAAGTATTATTGTAATAGCAGACTGATCAGACCCAGTATCCTTGTAATAGCTGACCGATCAGACCGATTATCATAGTAATAGCAGGCCGATCAGACACAGTATCATTGTAATTGCAGGCTGGTTAGACCCTGAATCTTTGTAATAGCAGACTGATCATCCAGTATCATTGTAATAACAGACCAATCAGACTTAGTATCATTGTAATAGCAGATCGATCAGACCCAGTATCATTGTAATAGCAGACTGATCAGACCCAGTATCATTGTAATAGCAGAACGATTAGACCAAGTATCATTGTAATAGCAGACTGATCAGACCCAGTATCATTGTAATAGCAGACCGATCAGACCCAGTATCATTGTAATAGCAAGCCGATCAGACACAGTATCATTTTTAAAAGCAGAACGATCAGACCCAGTTTCATTCTAAAAGCAGACCAATCAGACCCAGTATTATTGTAATAGCAGACCGATCAGACCCTGAATCATCGTAATAGCAGACTGATCAGACCAAGTATCATTGTAATAGCAGATTGATCAAAGCCAGTATCATTGTAATAGCAGATCGATCAGATCCAGTATCATTGTAATAGCAGACTGATCAGACCCAGTATCATTGTAATAGCAGAACGATTAGACCAAGTATCATTGTAATAGCAGACTGATCAGACCCAGTATCATTGTAATAGCAGACCGATCAGACCCAGTATCATTGTAATAGCAAGCCGATCAGTCACAGTATCATTTTTAAAAGCAGAACGATCAGACCCAGTTTCATTCTAAAATCAGACCAATCAGACCCAGTATTATTGTAATAGCAGACCGATCAGACACTTTCATTGTAATAGCAGGCTGATAAAACCCAGAATCATTGTAATGGCAGGCTGATCAGACCCTGTATCATCGTAATAGCAGACTGATCAGACCAAGTATCATTGTAATAGCAGATTGATCAAAGCCAGTATCATTGTAATAGCAGATCGATCAGATCCAGCATCATTGTAATAGCAGACTGATCAGACCAAGTACCATTGTAATAGCAGAACGATTAGACAAAGTATCATTGTAATTACAGACTGATCAGACCCAGTATCATTGCAATAGCAGACCGATCAGACCCAGTATCATTGTAATAGCAAGCCGATCAGACACAGTATCATTTTTAAAAGCAGAACGATCAGACCAATGTTCATTCTAAAATCAGACCAATCAGACCCAGTATTATTGTAATAGCAGACCGATCAGACTCTATCAATGTAATAGCAGGCTGATAAAACCCAGAATCATTGTAATGGCAGGCTGATCAGACCCAGTATCATTGTAAAAGCTGGCTGATCAGTCCCAGTTTCATTTGAATAGCAGAGTGATCAAAGCCAGTATCATTGTAATAGCAGACTGATCAGACCTAGTATCATTGTAATAGCAGACTGATCAGACCCGGTATTTTTGTAATAGCAGACTGATCAGACCCAGTATGATCGTAATAGCTGACCAATCAGACCCAGTATTATTATAATAGCAGACCGATCAGACCCAGTATCATTGTTATAGCAGACCGATGAGACCACGTATCATTATAATAGCAGACTGATCAGACCTTGTATCATTGTTATAGCAGACTGATCAGACCCAGTATTATTGTAATAGCAGACTGATCAGTCCTTGTATCATTGTTATAGCAGACTGATCAGACCCAGTATTATTGTAATAGCAGACTGATCAGACCCAGTATGATTGTAATAGCTGACCCATCAGATCCAGTATCATTATAATAGCAGACTGATCTGACCCAGTATCATTGTTATAGCAGACTGATAGGATTACGTATTATTATAAAAGCAGACTGATCAGACCTTGTATCATTGTTATAGCAGACTGATCAGACCCAGTATCATTTTAAAAGCAGAACGATCAGACTCAGTATCATTGTAATAGCAGACCGATCAGACCCAGTATCATTATAATAGCAGACTTATCAGACCTAGTATCATTGTAATAGCAGACTGATCAGACCTAATATCATTGTAATAGCAGACCGATCAGACCCTGAATCATTGTAATAGCAGACTGATCAGACCCAGTATCATTGTAATAGCAGACTGCTCAGACCCAGTATCATTGTAATAGCATACTGATCAGACCCAGTATTATTGTAATAGCAGACTAATAAAACCCAATATCATTGTAATAACAGACTGATCAGACCCAGTATCATTGTAATAGCAGACTGATAGACCCAGTATCATTGAAATAGCAGACCGATCAGACCTAGTATCATTGTAATAGCAGACCGATCAGACCTAGTATAATTGTAATAGCAGACCGATCAGACCCTGTATCATTGTAAAAGCAGACTGATCAGACCCAGTATTATTGTCATAGCAGACTGATCAGACCCAGTATGATTGTAATAGCAGACCGATCAGACCCAGTATCATTATAAAAGCAGACTGATCAGACCCAGTATCAATGTAATAGCAGACCGATCAGACCTAGTATCATTGTAATAGCAGACCGATCAGACCTAGTATCATTGTAATAGCAGACCGATCAGACCTTGTATCATTTTAATAGCAGACTGATCAGACCCAGTATTAATGTAATTGCAGACTGATCAGACCCAGTATGATTGTAATAGCAGACCGTTCAGACGCAGTATCATTATAATAGCAGACCGATCAGACCCAGTATCATTGTTATAGCAGACCGATGAGACCACGTATCATTATAATAGCGGACCGATCAGACCTTGTATCATTGTTATAGCAGACTGATCATACCCAGTATAATTTTAAAGGAAGACCGATCAAACCCAGTATCATTTTAATAGCAGACCGATCAGACCCAGTATCATTATAATAGCAGAATTATCAGACCTAGTATTATTGTAATAGCAGACTGATCAGACCTAATATCATTGTAATAGCAGACCGATCAGACCCTGAATCATTGTAATAGCAGACTGATCACACCCAGTATTATTGTAATAGCAGACTGATACGACCCAGTATCATTGTAATAGCATACTGATCAGACCCAGTATTATTGTAATAGCAGACTAATCAAACCCAGTATCATTGTAATAACAGACTGATCAGACCCAGTATCATTGTAATAGCAGACTGATAGACCCAGTATCATTGTAATAGCAGACCGATCAGACCTTGTATCATTGTAATAGCAGACCGATCAGACCTAGTATAATTGTAATAGAAGACCGATCAGACCCTGTATCATTGTAAAAGCAGACTGATAAGACCCAGTATTATTGTCATAGCAGACTGATCAGACCCAGTATGATTGTAATAGCAGACCAATCAGACCCAGTATCAATATAAAAGCAGACTGATCAGACCCAGTATCATTGTAATAGCAGACCGATCAGACCTAGTATCATTGTAATAGCAGACCGATCAGACCTAGTATCATTGTAATAGCAGACCGATCAGACCTTGTATCATTGTAATAGGAGACTGATCAGACCCAGTATCATTTTAAAAGATGACCGATCTGACCCAGTATCATTGTAATAGCAGACCGATCAGACCCAGTATCATTATAATAGCAGACCGATCAGACCTAGTATCATTGTAATATCAGACTGATCAGACCTTGTCTCATCGTAATAGCAGACTGGTCAGACCCTGAATCATTGTAATAGCAGACCGATCAGACCTTGTATTTTTGTTATAGCAGACTGATCAGACCCAGTATCATTTTAAAAGCAGACCGATCAGACCCAGTACCATTGTAATAGCAGACCGATCAGACCCAGTATCATTATAATAGCAGACTGATCAGACCTAGTATCATTGTAATATCAGATGATCAGACCTAGTTTCATTGTAATAGCAGACCGATCAGACCCTGAATCATTGTAATAGCAGACTGATCAGACCCAGTATCATTGTAATAGCAGACTGATCAGACCCAGTATCATTGTAATAGCATACTGATCAGACCCAGTATTATTGTAATAGCAGAATTATCAGACCCAGTATCATTGTAATAACAGACTGATCAGACCCAGTATGATTGTAATAGCTGACCCATCAGATCCAGTATCATTATAATAGCAGACTGATCAGACCCAGTATCATTGTTATAGCAGACTGATAGGATTACGTATTATTATAAAAGCAGACTGATCAGACCTTGTATCATTGTTATAGCAGACTGATCAGACCCAGTATCATTTTAAAAGCAGAACGATCAGACTCAGTATCATTGTAATAGCAGACCGATCAGACCCAGTATCATTATAATAGCAGACTTATCAGACCTAGTATCATTGTAATAGCAGACTGATCAGACCTAATATCATTGTAATAGCAGACCGATCAGACCCTGAATCATTGTAATAGCAGACTGATCAGACCCAGTATCATTGTAATAGCAGACTGCTCAGACCCAGTATCATTGTAATAGCATACTGATCAGACCCAGTATTATTGTAATAGCAGACTAATAAAACCCAATATCATTGTAATAACAGACTGATCAGACCCAGTATCATTGTAATAGCAGACTGATAGACCCAGTATCATTGAAATAGCAGACCGATCAGACCTAGTATCATTGTAATAGCAGACCGATCAGACCTAGTATAATTGTAATAGCAGACCAATCAGACCCTGTATCATTGTAAAAGCAGACTGATCAGACCCAGTATTATTGTCATAGCAGACTGATCAGACCCAGTATGATTGTAATAGCAGACCGATCAGACCCAGTATCATTATAAAAGCAGACTGATCAGACCCAGTATCAATGTAATAGCAGACCGATCAGACCTAGTATCATTGTAATAGCAGACCGATCAGACCTAGTATCATTGTAATAGCAGACCGATCAGACCTTGTATCATTTTAATAGCAGACTGATCAGACCCAGTATTAATGTAATTGCAGACTGATCAGACCCAGTATGATTGTAATAGCAGACCGTTCAGACGCAGTATCATTATAATAGCAGACCGATCAGACCCAGTATCATTGTTATAGCAGACCGATGAGACCACGTATCATTATAATAGCGGACCGATCAGACCTTGTATCATTGTTATAGCAGACTGATCATACCCAGTATAATTTTAAAGGAAGACCGATCAAACCCAGTATCATTTTAATAGCAGACCGATCAGACCCAGTATCATTATAATAGCAGAATTATCAGACCTAGTATTATTGTAATAGCAGACTGATCAGACCTAATATCATTGTAATAGCAGACCGATCAGACCCTGAATCATTGTAATAGCAGACTGATCACACCCAGTATTATTGTAATAGCAGACTGATACGACCCAGTATCATTGTAATAGCATACTGATCAGACCCAGTATTATTGTAATAGCAGACTAATCAAACCCAGTATCATTGTAATAACAGACTGATCAGACCCAGTATCATTGTAATAGCAGACTGATAGACCCAGTATCATTGTAATAGCAGACCGATCAGACCTTGTATCATTGTAATAGCAGACCGATCAGACCTAGTATAATTGTAATAGAAGACCGATCAGACCCTGTATCATTGTAAAAGCAGACTGATAAGACCCAGTATTATTGTCATAGCAGACTGATCAGACCCAGTATGATTGTAATAGCAGACCAATCAGACCCAGTATCAATATAAAAGCAGACTGATCAGACCCAGTATCATTGTAATAGCAGACCGATCAGACCTAGTATCATTGTAATAGCAGACCGATCAGACCTAGTATCATTGTAATAGCAGACCGATCAGACCTTGTATCATTGTAATAGCAGACTGATCAGACCCAGTATCATTTTAAAAGATGACCGATCTGACCCAGTATCATTGTAATAGCAGACCGATCAGACCCAGTATCATTATAATAGCAGACTGATCAGACCTAGTATCATTGTAATATCAGACTGATCAGACCTTGTCTCATCGTAATAGCAGACTGGTCAGACCCTGAATCATTGTAATAGCAGACCGATCAGACCTTGTATTTTTGTTATAGCAGACTGATCAGACCCAGTATCATTTTAAAAGCAGACCGATCAGACCCAGTACCATTGTAATAGCAGACCGATCAGACCCAGTATCATTATAATAGCAGACTGATCAGACCTAGTATCATTGTAATATCAGACTGATCAGACCTAGTTTCATTGTAATAGCAGACCGATCAGACCCTGAATCATTGTAATAGCAGACTGATCAGACCCAGTATCATTGTAATAGCAGACTGATCAGACCCAGTATCATTGTAATAGCATACTGATCAGACCCAGTATTATTGTAATAGCAGAATTATCAGACCCAGTATCATTGTAATAACAGACTGATCAGACACAGTATCATTGTAATAACAGACCAATCAGACCCTGTATCATTGTAATAGCAGACTGTTTAGACCCAGTATCATTGTAATAGCAGACCGATCAGACCCAGTATCATTGTAATAGCAGAACGATTAGACCAAGTATCATTGTAATAGCAGACTGATCAGACCCAGTATCATTGTAAAAGCAGACCGATCAGACCCAGTATCATTGTAATAGCAAGCCGATCAGACACAGAATCATTTTTAAAAGCAGAACGATAAGACCCAGTTTCATTCTAAAAGCAGACCAATCAGACCCAGTATTAATGTAATAGCAGACCGATCAGACACTTTCATTGTAATGGCAGGCTGATAAAACCCAGAATCATTGTAATGGCAGGCTGATCAGACCCAGTATCATTGTAAAAGCTGGCTGATCAGTCCCAGTTTCATTTAAATAGCAGAGTGATCAAAGCCAGTATCATTGTTATAGCAGACTGATCAGACCTAGTATCATTGTAATAGCAGACCGATCAGACCCTGTATCACAGTAATAGCAGACTGATCAGACCCAGTATTATTGTAATAGCAGACTGATCAGACCCAGTATGATCGTAATAGCTGACCAATCAGACCCAGTATCATTATAATAGCAGATCGATCAGACCCAGTATCATTGTTATAGCAGACCGATGAGACCGCATATCATTATGATAGCAGACCGATCAGACCTTGTATCATTGTTATAGCAGACTGATCAGACCCAGTATCATTTTAAAAGCAGACCGATCAAACCCAGTATCATTGTAATAGCAGACTGATCAGACCTAGTTTCATTGTAATAGCAGACCGATCAGACCCTGAATCATTATAATAGCAGACTGATCAGACCCAGTATCATTGTAATAGCATACTGATCAGACCCAGTATTATTGTAATAGCAGAATAATCAGACCCAGTATCATTGTAATAACTGACTGATCAGACACAGTTTCATTGTAATAGCAGACTAATCAGACCCAGTATCATTGAAATAGCAGACCGATCAGACCCAATATCATTGTAATAGCAGACTTATCAGACCCTGTATCATTGTAATAGCAGACTGATCAGACCCAGTATCATTGTAATAACAGACTGATCAGACACAGTATCATTGTAATAGCAGACCAATCAGACCCAGTATCATTGAAATAGCAGACCGATCAGACCCAGTATCATTATAATAGCAGACTGGTCAGACCTAGTATCATTCTAATAGCAGACCGATCAGACCTAGTATCCTTCTAATAGCAGACTGATCAGACCATGTATCATTGTTATAGCAGACTGATCAGACCAAGTATCATTGTAATAGCAGACCGATCAGACCCAGTATCATTATAATAGCAGACTGATCAGACCTAGTATCATTGTAATAGCAGAACGATCAGACCCAGTATCATTGTAATAGCAGACCGATCAGACCAAGTATCATTGAAATAGCAGACTGATCAGACCTAGTATCACTGTAATAGCAGACTAATCAAACCCATCATCATTGTATTAACAGACTGATCAGACCTAGTATCATTGTAATAGTAGACTAATCAGATCCAATTCACTGTAATAGCACAACTGATCAGACCCAGTATCATTGTAATAGCAGACCAATCAGACCCAGTTTTATTGTAATAGCAGACCAATCAGACCCAGTATCAGTGTAATAGCAGACCAATCAGACCCAGTTTTATTGTAATAGCAGACCAATCAGACCCAGTTTCATTGTAAAAACAGACCGATCAGACCCAGTATCATTATAATAGCAAACTGATCAGACCCTGTATTATTGTACTAGCAGACCGATCAGACCAAATATCTTTGTAATAGCAGACCGATCAGACCCAGTATCATTGTAATAGCGGACCGATCAGACCCAGTATCATTGTAATAGCAGACAGATCAGACCCAGTATGATTGTAAAGATCTTAGATCGACACGCTGAAGAAGTGTCTGTCTGTCTTTTCGCTTTGAAATAGTCATCTACACAAACTGCTACGATCGAGTTTTCATTTAGCTCCTCAATATTTGCAAACAAAGAGGCATGGTATCCTTTGGCATCGGCGTCATTGGTTTTAGACAGTAATTCTGAGTACCGAATATTCACTTCAGGACAAATATATTTCGCAATTCTTACATCCCCGGAGCATTTTCGCATCATAGGGGCATATCTGTATCGAGTAATTTGTGTCATCACTAGGTTTTCGAACAGACGTTTATCAAGGCTTACGGAAAATGCGTATTCTGTCTGATCACTGACACGAACTGTGATCCGTTTCTCGGCGAAGTGAAAAAATGTTTCCAATTGACAGTTTTTGGTAGTTGAAAGAACTATCGATAATAGTATTTCTTCTGAGAGTGAATTGTTCTGAGAGTATGCCACAAAGAGATAACACGTACATGCTTTCATGCCAAGCTGACGGAGCGTTTCTGCATGCAGCATCGGCGCAATTGAACTGACATTTGCCGTAGCCATGGAGTCACGTGCATCTCTTGTGAACTCCCCAAGACCATTCAGTCGCAATACCATGAAGACACACAAATTGTTGATCTCTCTCACATTCGTCTTGCATTGCCCATTAAACGGTGCCGTTGATATAGGACAAACCAATTTTCGACATCGATTCTGAAATATAAATAAATAAATAAATAAATAATTAAATGACCTTACCAGCATGCAGTCTTGGGCCTCTAGTGACCCGCCTGCGAAACGCCATTTGAATGGCGTTTCTCAGGCTGACCATTAGTGGCACGCTCGTGCATGCTTACTATGAGTACCTTTGTATTATTGAATTTATTAAACGAGATGATGAAAAGTGATAAAAATGCGAAGCCTGCCGAACATTTGACCTCTTTCCGCGAGTTTAATATAATCAATGATACAGGAGCACGAATGCTAGATTCTATTTCTCATATGACGTAAAAACACTTTGTCATCCCTCTTTGTTCAAAGTGTAAACGTCTAGATTATGCCATATATAGGCCTACGCGACGTTATTATGTTATAACGTTACAAAATCTGCCGACTACTATAGTGGATTTACGGTTCTAACACATGACGTTATACATGTATCACTCAAGTCATATGGTTAGTAAATTTATTATATAATCTATCAATAAACATTTCCTGATTGTCACTGGTGACTATCAACTGTTGCTGATATCATACAATTATTGACTTCAATGAGGTAGACATGAGGATTTATCTACCCGAAAAAGGCCGAGGCCGCAAGGCCGAGGTGAATATCTCTAATCATCATGTCTACCGAAATTGAAGTCAATAACTGTTTTGTTATGTGAAATTTTAACCATGAATGATTTTTTTCTACTTTCACTTGTGTTGTTGAAGTCATGTTCAACTTAAGGACTTTCTCACAAGATTAAGCAACTGATATTAAAATATTTTAATGAAGTATTTTGTATGTTGAAATGTATATAAATTCTCTGAATGTGGTATGTAAATTTAATCATAAAACGCTTTTTTGCATTTTGTTTAATTAAACGAAGAAAACCGAACAAACAAAACAAAATAAATCTGTTGTTTAAGTTCATTATAAAAGTCTTTAATTAACCCGTTGGGGGGTTAAACTGCAAATCATGTCAAATTCATGCAGCACATGCTAGTTTCATACTCATTGTGTCATTTTTAGCACTCTAGAGGTTGCAGAATATTGCAGAAGTGTCAAAAATATTAACTTCTGGAAACTTAGTTTGAACTGGTTTTCATCCAATTTCACCTTCTTGGCCAGTTAAGACCAGTTTTCAGGTAGATATAGAGATTTATGGAGACAAATTGGGCCAATAGGGACTCGGAGACAGGATTCTCTCCAGTCATATAACAAAACCACGTGTTGGTTTTGCGAAAGTGACGTTACAAAGTATAATTATCACACTGGTCAACGGAAACGCACAGGCTTCTCGCGAAACACTAAGGCTTCTCAAATGGGACGCACAGGCCCCTAGAACAATGGCGAATTGGTGACAGTGAAAAAAGGTATGAGACATACTTTCTGTTTGTTTTACCGTAAAATGTGAGTTTGCCTTAAAGTACGACATACGCGTTTGACCTTACAACAGTAATGCTCAGTAAATTGTAAACCAAGAAAATAAAGTCGAATAGCACTCACCTTACATCTTTCATATCTCTACACAAAAAAGCATGCATAATTTTCATTACAACGCACCTAGCTTCTTAATTACAGACAACGCTGAGACTTCCGTTTTCTTTAGTGAGGTGACCTGAACGCGTCTTTCTTAATTGACCAAAATTTTGTTGTTTTTTCCATGCTTAGGAGCTGTCTTTTTATATTGGACGTATAACTTTACAAGCCTTTTGATTCTTGCCTCAATCCATGAAAGACCGAATTCTGTTTTGGTCGATTTTGCGCATTTCGCACTTCGCACTTTATCACATGACGTCGCGTCTGGGAGTGTTATAACGCCATGCAATTAAATCGATAAACCACTAGTGGTTTACAGATTCAGTAACGTGCTGTAATGATGACTTCACGCCAAAAATGCTATTTTAAAAGTAATTTTAATGTCATGTGATAAATAAGATCTAAGAATATAAGATCCTCTATGTAACTTTGACCTCTAGTCATTAATGTTTTAACCAACAATTCACTGCAAACGCAAAATCTTTTTTTTATATAAAAAACCCATAAAAAACATACCCCTAAACCCACCTTTAAACTTTATTGGATCAAACCGGGTGTTATGCCAATCCGTGCCATATACATGTACTAATTAATAATTACTGTAAATTCGGAAATTTTTGCGAGGGTTTAACTTTCGCGAAACTTCGCATATGCGAAGTTTCGTGAAAATATAACCCTTACGAAAGGGTTACTGATATAGGTAAATCATGCCCTAGTCGCGAATTTTTAACTACGCAAATATGACTTTTAACGCTATTAGCGAAAATAAAATTCTTGCGAAAATTTCCGAATTTACAGTACTTACTGTATAGATATCCTTAATTTCATCAATGTCACACTCCCCAGTAAGTGGCGATGTAGATTTTTCCATTGTGCCCTTCAGGTCAAGCAAAGCACTGAAACCCTTAAATTTGAATCTGGCATCAGTTTGGGAACATATTGTAGAGAAAGAATCTTCACTCCCTTTGTTGCATAAGAAGCAGAAAGCATTCTTGTAAACAATAGCTGGGGACCTTTGAAAGAATGGAATGGTGTTTGTATTGCAATCCTTTTCCAATGTGGCATCATAGCGATTCCATAGGCCAGTCTGGTTACATGCGGCATAATCTGGTACAGTGCATTGTAATTTTCTAGAACTTTCCTCAAGGTCTTCTGGTACCTCGTTTATGATGTTACAGTTTGAAGACAGAAGAACATTGGCTGTGCTCACGAAGTCTGCTTCAAGTATCTCCGTACACATTGTGCGTACGTCCCACGTGACCCATTCTTCGACGCCATAACATCGAGCGCAATGCATATTTTGAAATATTCTTCCGCTCTGTGTATCGGTCACCCATAACAAATCTTCAATGCGTTCGTCTTTCTCTCTGATGCATTTCTCTTGTAGAGTTTTATTTTTCTCAGTTCTGGGACAACTGTCGGTAATATAGTATCCAGTGCTTTGAACTCCCTTCTCAAACCGTTCATCTACAGAATTCCCTGGTCGCGTTTTGACTATCGCTGCCTTGCAGGTTAGTTGGGCTGGTTGGTGAATGACGTCACTGTTGTCATGGCAACAATTACGTTGGTCCCAGCAGTCGCTATCGCAGCTACAGCTTCCGCAGCAAGGTTTACCCTTTGGGTCGTCAATCGACTTTGTCGCATTGTATGTACAAAACTCTGTATATGGACAAAGAGTGGAGACTGATTCTTGTATATAATTTCTGTTTGCAAACGTTTCATCAATTCGTTGGACGACAAGTAACGTGAACATCAGGCGTATTTGCGTTAAACCCATTGTCATATACGCTGGACGTTGAAAGAATCTGAAAATACAGACTTAACCCTTAAAGCGCCACCTACAATTTGCAGCAGACGACAATTTTAAATTTTGCAGCTTTTTCAAAAATAACAATTCATGAGAATTGTCTGCTGGTAGACAGTTCTCATTAAATATCATACCTTATTTTTTTCGAAAATTAGGAAAGATGTCGCTAAATTTGTCGTCTGATGCAGTCGTGATTGGCGCTTTATGGGTTAACCGTTTCCCCGTTAAATATTTGCAACAGCTATAAACATTTACTCTTGCATAGGAATTCGTTACGCGAAGCTATTTGAAGGCGCAAAAATCCAGGGAGTTTTAATGTTTAAGTGACGTTTTCAGTGCGGCTTTAAAAGTTTCCCCGTACTTGCATTTAATGTCGTTATTATTACTGTATAGTCAGGATTTACACTTGACAATCATCATGATCATACTTAGTATTGATAATCCTTATTTTGAACAAATGGTAGGTCAGATATATCTTACCGAACTCCAGTTAAATAAGGCTAATTCTTCTGATACTGAAGCTCCGTTGTTGGACTTGAACTTGTCAATAACAAATGGCATAGTTTCTTCTAAAATTTATGATAAACGGGATGATTTTAATTTTGAAATAGTATATTTCCCATTTCTTGATGGAGATGTTCCTCGCTCCCCTTCCTATGGTGTATATATTTCTCAGCTTATTCGTTTTGCTAGGGTGTGTTCTAATGCTGATGACTTCAACAATAGAAACTTATTTTTAACTGCTAAGTTATTAAAACAAGGTTATAGATATCATAAAATTCAAAAAGCATTTTCTAAATTCTACCACAGACACTGTTGGAAAATCTAATTTTGGTTATCAATTAAAAAAGAATGTAAAACGTTATATAAGGGTTGGATATAACTTGGATATCATGCGACAGTCTGCATGCCTGGTTTTAAACCCAATCACGGTTTATAGCTATGGTTTCCTCTTTAATTGCACGACGGTGGGTCAGGCCTCAGATTCTATGACGGCTCTGACGTAAAGCTTTAATCGGTGGGTTGGTGTCTGATGCTTATCTGTAGCTGGACCCATCGTGGCTCAACTTGAGGTTTTCTTTAGCTCTGACTATCTGTGAGTCATGAGCCCTTTTCTTTGCTTCATCATGGTGTGTTAATTTGATCAGAGTGTTTCTCCATGATGATACATTGCATTAGTTAGAAGGCCTCTATGCGAGCTGAACATTTCTTGTACTTTAACAACAGCAGAATCTAGGGCGAAGATTTGGTACCAGTCAAATGCATTTAAGCCCCCCCCCCTTCCCCCGCGGTGCCTTAGGCTGCTGTCTGTTCCAAGGCGGTGGTTCTGGTGTTGTTGACTTTTTGTTTATTGTTACTCCCATTGTGGGCGTCTGTAATTGATCTATGTTTTGTTGTACGTTACTTTATGTCCATTTTAGTATTGCAATCATCTTGATGGGGAAGAGAGAGCTGGTTGCTTTGCTTAATTTGTCTTCCTGGTGTCTCGTGATGGTTGAGTGGCTCTTCCTTGCGGTGTCATAGGGTTGTCTGCGGTTTGTGATTGTGGTATTTCCTGATCATACTCACTTACTATTTATAAGTTGAAATCAGGTAAGATATGCAAGAATAGTGATCACTCATGTTTGTTTCGATGCATAAACACTTATCGGGTCCCTAGGACGATGTTTGAACACTCGACCTAATGGCCTCGTGTTCAAACAGCTTCCTTGGGACCCGGCGAATATTAATGCATGAAAAAAGATGAGTGATCCCTATATCATATGACGTCGCGTCTGGGAGTGAAAGAACTCCTTGCATTAAAATCGATAAACCACTAGTGGTTTACACATTTTCGGGAAGGGTTATGAAATGACGCTTTTAACATCACGCATAGGGCAAAACCCTAACTTTTGTTCGCCAAAAATATTATATCAAAATAATTTTTATGTCATATGATAAAAAAAATTTAATATCATTCGTGCTCCTGTATTATGAATTTATTAAACTCGTTGCGAAAAAAAGATAAAATGCTCGGAATGCTCGCACTAAACCGCTTTTCCCAACTTGTCTAATTAATTCAATTTCCATGGCAAAACCCCTTATATGATTTTCGAGAATGGGGGATAGGCCTACAAATTCAATCATATCTAGTTTTCTACTTATCCTAGAGCACTAAAGTAGGTGTCAAATGAAAGCTTTAACACATACCTTTCTTGCTGGGGTCAGATATGTAAATCTACTAATTTGCATATTTTTGAATATTAATGAAAACCTTTAACCTGAAGTAAAATCATAAAAAAACACATAAATAAACATATTTCAGCCCCCAATTAAACCACCATTGTTGCTAGTTTTTGTTTTTATATCGTCAGTGATTCAGTTTTGTAAGTTATTTCATCCAGTGGTCCTATATGAAAATTATGTCATTTGCATATTTATGGATTTAATGAAAACTTAAAAATGAAGGAAACCCCATTGGATAAACTAGTATCCAATTGGGTAAAGTTTTCATTAATATTGATCTTATACAAAGAACTTCTAGCGATAATGCGTATATTTTCCCTAGTTGGCATGATTACAAACACCAAATTTTCAAATTGCTATAATGTTTTTAAAATTGGTGTATTTTGGTAGTAAAATATGCACAGCAGGCAACAAAATACGTTTCAAAGCGATTCATCATTTACAATACCGTGAAAACGTGCACTTTCTACTCCCACCCCTCATTTTACGTCTTTATCCTGGGTGCCGTTTAGGCCAAACTTTGGATAAATGCATTGCTAAATTTAAAAAAGTAAACTTGCTAAAATGTTAAAGCTGCATAGTCTGTAACTTTTGATCTTCTAATTTTAAAAATAATGTTTTAATTTTTCAAGAACACAGTAAAATACTCAAATTCAGGTAAACATTTTACCATTTTCGTAAATCACAACAAGTTGTCACTATCAAAACAACTGCATTTATGTTAAAATTCAACGGTCTATAATTATTGGAGGGACGCAAATAATTACCAACAAGAGAAATAAACACCTATTTGATAAGATAATTCACTTTTCCATGCAGTTTTCAGTTGTACTGAACATTTTATTGTGAAAACAGCTTAGTTCTACTTTTACAAATGATTTAAAAAGAAAATAAAAATTTTCGAAAAATGTTCATAGTTACAGAGTATGCAGCTTTAAGGATAGGAGTGCTTTTCATTTCCAAAACCTTTCCCTATTCCTACTGCGCATGCGTACGTAATACACCTAAAATTGTGACGTTTGTCGTTGGACAAATGAAACTGGTGTCTTTCAGTTTGTTTATAGATGCTTACCCCCCCCCCCTAGACCCAAGATGCCCTTTACATATGTTGTAAATGTTTATAGCGACATGTCGTTGTCCAAAGGGCATCTTGGGTCTAGGGGGGAAAGCATATAAAAATAAACTGAAAGACACCAGTTTCATCTTTTCAATGACAAACGTTACACTTTTTGGTGTATTTCGTACGCATGCGCAGAAGGAATACGGTAATTTTTGGGAAATGAAGAGCATTCCTATCCTTAACATTTTAGCACTTTTACTTTTTATAACTAACAATGCATTTACTCAAAGTCTGGTCTAAACGGCACCAAGTATAAGGACGTAAAATGAGGGGTGGGAGTAGAAAGTGCACGTTTTCACGGTATTGTAAATAGTGAATAGCTTTGAAACGTATTTTGTTGCTTACTATGCATATTTTACTGCTGAACTACAGCAGTTTTAAAAACATAAGGGCAATTTGAAAATTTGGTGTTTGTAATCATGTCAACTAGGGAAAATATACGCCTTATCGCTAGAACTTCTTAGATAATTCTTATATCTTCCCACTAGGTAAAAGCGTCATGCATAGGCTTAAGATAAGTATAATGTATGCTTCTCTAGGGCAATTAGCAGCTGAGATATTGGTAATTTTGTAGATATTTTCCTTTATTTTTCAGCGAATTTTCTATTCATTCTAATGTTTACATTCATATTCATGAATATATAAACGAGACAATCGCATATATTACCATTGAGATAAAGGGCAGTGTCATAGCAATAAGTTGGCACCATGTTTGCTACGTAAGGGCTATAAGCTGCTGAGATATGAGTAATTTTGTAGGTATACCTCCTTTATTTTCTCAAAATTCTAACGGTTTCATCAATGCTCATGAATATTATAATATGATCATATTAAATTTTAATCATTTGTTCAACATTTTATTGTCTTTACAGTAAGCATTAATTTAAAGGAAAGTTTGGTACTCTAGGGCACTTGACAATTGAGATATTATTAGATTTGAAAGTACAATCCTTGATTTTCTACAATTTTTCATTCATTTATACTGTTTTAATTAAAATTCATGAATATTCATGTTAATATTGTTTCATAGCTGACCTCAAGGTAAAAGTATTATTTCTAAGCATTGATTTGACACCACGTTTGATACACTAGGACGCATTGCAGATGAGATATTGGTAATTTTATACGTAAACACCTTATTTTTTCTAAGATTTTATCTCTCATTTCTAAAGTTTCATTAATATTCATGAATAAGGATATTAGATCATTTGCAAATCTAACTGCCATATTAAACTGCTATGTCACAGAATTAGTTTGGCACCATATCAAGTAATCTAGGATGAGTTGCTGTTGAGATATGAGATTTTTGTCCGTATACCCCCATTCTGTAATGTCGCATAATGGGTTACCATGGAAACCATGAAATTTCATATAACCAAAGAGCATTTATTTTTTAGGACAATATTTTTTTGCATTGAACAAATTTGCACCTATGATGAAATGTCCTATGTGATTTTAGGTCTGATTACCCCTTGGATACTAGTTTACACAATGTTTTTCCCTCATTTTTAAGATGTCATTAATATTCATGAATTATGCAAATGAGATAAATTTCATATAGGACCACTGGACGAAAGAACTTATCATATTGTATCACTAATTATATAAAAACTGGCAACATTGGTGATTTGAAGATGTTTTGGGCTGAAATATGTTTATTTATGTTTTTTTATGATTTCACTTCATTTTTTAAGGTTTTCATTAATATTCATAAATATGCAAATTAGTAGATTTACATATCTGACCACAGGAAAAATGCATTTGTTTAAGCTTTAATTTGACACCAATTTTAGTGCTCTATGACAAGCAGAAACCTAGTTATGATTAAATTTATAGGTTCCCCCATTCTCGAAAATCATATAAGGGGTTGCCATGGAAACAATACATTTTACATAGCCCAAACCAAAATTTGAGAACTTCCGCTTTGCAATTATAGGGTCCAATTGAACAATTTAGCATGAATTTAAAGGCCCTTGGAGTGCAAGATAGATCGTACCACAACCCCTCCCCTAGGCTTAAAGTTTTCATGTGATTTTGACAAGTTTTCGTGTATTTTCATGAATATGCAAATGAGATAATATTCATATAGGACCACTGAATGAATAGAAGTGTCCAATTGTAACATTGATGATATTAGAGCATGCAACAATGACATTTTTGGAATGAAATCAGCTTATTTATATATTAAATGATTGCCCTTATTTTGTAGCGTTTTCATTAATATTCAGGAATACGCAAATTATTCAAATATGATAACTTGCATATTTGACCATGGAATAAAAGGCCTATGTCTTAGCTTTATTTTAGTACAAATTTAAGTAATCTATGGGATTAGCTGAGATATTATTGCTCTTGTACATATACCCCCATTTGTGAATCATATTTTTAATGTTTTCATAAATATTTATGAATATGCAAATTAGATAATTGTATATGCACATGGGGATAATAGACCTATGTCTAAGCTTTAGTTTGGCTTTAAGCTGAGTAGTCTAGGATAAGTATCAGCTGAGATATGAGTTATTTTGTAGGCATACCCCTATTCCCAAATCCGCTATGGATTGCCATGGAAACCATGCATTTTCAGATAGCCCATACAAAAAATTGTTTTGAGGACAACTTGTTTTCGCATTCAGGGGGGTCCCAATGAACAATTTGGCACCCATGAAAAATTGTCCTGGGGATGCAAGGTAACCTAAATTGGATGCCGGGGTAATTGTTATCCATTAGGTTACTGGAAGAATTTGAGGACTATTTCATTCAGATAAGTTATACCACAATCTAAAGCGTAGGGTCAATCCGGGTAAATACGGACGATATTTACACGCCCACGTTTCATAAGCCATTGTCTTTATATGGCAGGAATTATACATTCAGGTACCGGGTTTTATACTTGCGTAATACCATCGCTGTACCTTTCAACAAGAAAACGGACGATATACGGTCCGAAAACCAGGCAATTACGCAAAAATGCATGGGACCCAAATTCGGGTAAATACAGACGAGGTAGGGAAACTACGGACATAGACAGGGAAAATAGGGACATATACAATTTACAGACACTATATAGACTTATTGCATAGGTAATTATGAAAAACTGTTGAAGCGTTCTTTTTATTCTGACGCCTTGTAGTTTGATGCATCGGGGAACATGGTTTGATCCTCAGCAAATATTTTGGTGCCTAGGCATGCTATCCTTCAGATATTCTGTACAAATAGCACAATTTTGTTGATCTGAGGCACCACGTCAATAATGGCTATGAAGTTTTGCTAAAACAATCGAAAAAAATATACCAGTGCGAAGAGAAAATCAAAGTAAAAACACTGCGTCCGTATTTTCCCGACATACAAAATCGATTGGTAAAATACGGACACTTTTTATTTCAAGTAACTGGATCGAAATGTTTTTCATTATTGAAGAAAAATATGAAGAAAATGAAACTTGAATAGTCCAATCTTTGGTCAAAGTCAATTGAATGCAATGAAATACATGTCTTATGACTGAATTCATGCACTGAAAATGTTTCTTCAGACAGATGAAACTTTGTGATATTCTCAAAGAATCTGGATAAAGCAGGGGTAGTCCACTATTGTGTAGTGGGTTAGGCGCAGGTCTCCTAGCGTATAGCAGGTAAGTTTGAATCCCACGAGGAGCGTTTCTTTTTATTTTATTTTTCCTGGAAGGAAGGTTTGTATGCGCTGAAAACAGCACGTAGGACAACCAATCTTGGCTTTTAGGCGAAACAGTCTCGATTACCTAGCGACAGCACGTGTAACCACGTGTGCATATACACAATTGCACAAAAATAAGCATTTTCACGCTTTTCTAGAGTTCTCTGTCATGTCAGTACATAGAATGTAACTGACTGGGAAAAAAATAAAAACTTAAGAGATTCGGACTTGCCTTCTCTATAATAAGGCTTAGGCCACTACACCACAGCGGACGATATAGTCATATTGCTACCGTTATGATATATATAATTTCAGAAATCCTAATTTACTCCCGTGTATTTTGCGAAAACTATCGATAATAAATAATATTCATTTACATTCCAACGTGATGTCACACATCAATATAAACAAATGCAAAATGGTGGAACAGAGACTATGTACAGTAGTACCACGACCTCTAAGTAATGACCCTCGATTAAATCAATGCATTTACTGTTACGGTCGCGCCTCAAAGCGTTTTGTGGAAGTATAGTTGATACTAAAGTGTATGTTTTTTCTTGAAAAAGGCCTTTGGCCGAAATATTGAAATGGAGTAAAATTATCATATGTATCGATAACAGGTCTGAGATCAATTTGGCATAGGTCACTACCTTTGAACTTTAGGGTCAAGAGAATACGACAATACCCCCTTGCACGTATTTACCCAGATTGAACCTATTTTTTACGATGATTCTGAAGATTTGGTGAAAGGTGTTAATCTGGGTAAATATGGACGAAATTTACACGCCCATGTGTCGTAAGCCAGTGTCGTTATTTTGCAGGAGTAATATATTCAGATACCAGGGTCCGGAAGTACAATGCCTCCTTAAAGTTAAGGAATACTTAAGCTAAGTGTTGATATTTCAGGATGCTATATTAGATGCTTAATAAATTGCCTGGACCGATGCAGTTGTTGTGGTCAAAGTTATCACAGTGATCTACAGAAAAAATGAAACTATTCTGATTTTAATCAGTTTGAAACTTCATTATTCGCATCCTGAAAAATGAATACCGAACTTAAGTCTTCCTTAACTCTAAGGAGGCATTGTGATTCCGGGCCCTGGTTTTATACTTGCGTGATGTCATCGCTGTACCCTGCAGCAAGAGAACAGACGATATATGGTTCAGAAACCAGACAATTGAGCAAAAATGCATGAGGCCCAGATTCAGGTAAATACGGACGAGGTACGCGGACATGTACAATATGCAATAGCGAAAATACGGACAATGTATAGAGAATACTAGGTGAGTGTCTTAAAAAATATCAAGTTTACCAGGCAAGTCTTTGAGAACGCTTGTTGACATCGCGAGGCTTGCCGAGCGATTCAACAAGCGTTCTCAAACCCGAGCCTGGTAAACTTGATATCAAAAGTCGCAAACCTGGTATTCTATTTATCAGTTTACCCATTGTGTCACTCTTCAAACTAACGATTATGACGTAATTTTCGATTTTTGTGTTGATTCAGCGTCATTAGCGACGTCGTTCAAAAAGTGCAACGTCATCATGACCTGATAAAGGCACATGCCGTGAGATAGACAACGTTTATCAGGCAACGTGCAACAATGCATGTTATATGAAAGGTAACTGATAAATGTGACCCGTCACGCAAAAAGGTACGAGTTGGGTGGTCGACGTCATTTCGAGAAAATGCGTCTTAAAGTTCACTTCGCGTCGCGCAAAAATAGCACACCTAAGCGTGTTTCAAAGAGAAGTTTAACTTAGTATAAAACCGATTCAAAAGCGTTTTTCATGTTGAGGTTTTCTGCCACCAAACTGTCAAACATTTTGTACGATATTAAATGTTCCCTTTTGAATGTTTGTAAGTTAAAGTTGGGCCGAGAATCGTCCACGCAGTTCAGTTTATGATTGGATCTATTTCTCATCTGGTTTACACGGTTTAGGCCTACTAATTTAAGGGCAGTTGCGGGTAATACTTCCCACATTAAAATCTTTTTAATTCTTTGCATACAGTTTGTTCTATGTATGGACTGTCAATTTATGAAATAAAAAGGATATGTCATCGCGCTAGATTTTTTCATAATCTCACATGGAAGTTTTCAGCATTTTGCAAATTTTCTGAAAAAAAAAACAACAACAACCGATGTCCTGATTATGAAGGTAAAATAATTGTAATCTTTATTCTAATTTCAATTATAGTTCACGACATCCCCAGGGGGTGCTCTAATTTTTCTTGTATACGTAGGCTCGGGCCCAGCATCTACCGTTTGCCCCCAAAAAATATCAGGAATTTCGAGGACCTAAAAAAATGTTTGAAATTTTAGCAACCCCTAAAAATATCCCCCATTCTGTACATTGCCCTTAAGAAAAGACCCTAAAATGCATATAAATGACCCCTAAATATAGGCCAATTTTGTTGTGACCCCCAAAAAATAATCCACAAAATCTTCATACCCCCAAAAATATTTTTTTTATGAAAACCCCAAAAAATATTGAAATTCAAAATTTTGAGCCCAAAAAAATAACCCGAGCCTACGTATGTATAAAAATTCGGAGTACCCCGGCATCAAGCTTTTAAGGAAAAGTGAAAAATGTTTCTTTTCCCAAGCCGTGGCAAGATACTGAATGATATATTTAAGTTTATATGATGACGTAGTGATGATGTCATCGGGAAATACCGAATTTTTGCTACAGTTTTTCTTTAACGAATAATTAAGTGTATTATGAGTACAGCAGAGGCCATCTTGTCCTACCAAGGGTTGAGATTGTCTAATCTAACCCTTGGCCTCACAGCTTTGATTTTCTCCGATTGAATACGTCATAAGCCGAAAATAGTAACAATTAATATGATCAGTCACAAAGCGGTGCAAAAAATCGATAAACACCAGGCGTCCAGATAAGTCGGCGTGATTAATTTACATTCAGTTTTCTTATTTAACAGCTAAAATGTACGTTTTATATGCTCAAAAGAACTGTCACATAAAGATGGTTATTTTGAGCACCAATAGCATTTTTTGAACTTAATTATAGAAGAAAAACAAATAAGTTTACGACCAAAATCTTTGCTTATCTGGACTAATGGAAACTTAGCAGATGCCGATAAACTGCTACATTTAATCTGATTGGCAGGAAGGGATAATCGAAAAAATCCTTCCTGGCGTTTTCATTGGTCGATTAGTCTGTGCTAATAATAAATTTTGAGGGTCGTGGGGCGAAGGGTTTGTCGAAAGGTAGATACGACGAAACCTTCGCTGGCGAAGTTGAGCAGAGGCATGAGCAGTGTTTTGTGAAAAAATCAAAATGGCCTTTGGGAACTTAAAGTGAATTAAAAAAACATATGAAAAAATAATTCATGATTATGCAATGTGATTTGAAATAATTATAAGCAAATTCATTAAAATTTCTGCAATGGTGTAAGGTTACGATACCTGACTCACGCAAACGGCCAAAGTTCGATTCCGAGCTTCGGGATTCCAATTTTATTTTTGCTTCTTTTTAGGCTTTTTTTAATGTACTTTTTTTTTGATGTAGACAAAATAATATTGACAGACCAACAGTATGTGCATATTGAATTCCCCTCCGTCATAAGATACAAAAAATACCGGTTATGCATCCTTCATTAGGAGCTACGGCACCTGTGGGACTAAGGGTAGCGGGCTATAATTCTACAGCAGCATCTCAAAACTAGGCGGAGTAAATTTACGCTTACCTGCCGGGAATTGATTGACACTTTTAGCATTGATATGAACGTGAAACAACCCCGAAGAGCTTCGCATATGTATATACATGTAACATGCAGCGACGATCTGACCCGCAATACTTTGCCTGGACAGACATTTGTGACGTCGCCGTTTAAAACAGTGCACTTCCAGTTTTTTTGCAAAAATTATTATGACGAAGTTAATGGGTCCATTTTTACAAAACTTACACGAATGAAAAGCAAATAGAAAATAGCAATATACAATTTAATATTAAAATAATTATGCTTTGGGTTCTCAAGGAGAACGCGTTTAAATTGGACGTACAATTTCATATATCACGATTCCCATTTACGCTGACGTCAGGGTCACCGAAAAAATGGAATTTCAATTTGTCTTTGTGTTTAAATGACTACCATACAAAAACAATAGACACCCGTAAGCTACAGTAAATATGTTTATTGCGTAAATCAATTTGCTTTCATTTGGTACTTTTTCCATGATTGTAGCTTCTGTAGTTTTGCGATAATAATTTTTGCAAAAAAAATGGAATTGCGCTAATTTAAACGGCGACGTCACAAGTAGGCGAATACTTATATCCCGTGACTGTACATGCATAGTTTCAAACAATCAGTAGGCTATAAACCGTATAGGTAAAGTTTTTTTTTACATGCTTATAGTATAGTCACTATGCAAGCCTCAGACTTGTGTTTAAGTGCAAAACATAAAATAGTGACAAAGAAATTGAGAATCATATTAAAACCCATGCACATACCAACAATCAATATTATGAGACATTGGTAGCAGTCGATGGTCACAACTAAAAAAGTGATTGAAATCAATGTGACTGAGTATTGTATATAAACCACTTGCGCATCTGAATGATCTGTAAGAAATGACAAGTTTCAACTCTATCGGTGCACTTAAACTGTAGAAGGAGCTGCACACACATGGAACCCTAGCTGAACCACGCACCACAAACAAGACACCACGGATACTATGCTTATCACTTTCTCTAAAAGGCGGGCGACAATAAACAATATACTAGCAGAAAGCTGGTTGAAATAGCATAACAATGTATACATATTCTAATATTTGCTTAATTCATTCAACTGATAATGTAGTAAATGTACACATGTTTGAGAAACAAATCTTTTACGTCAGGGCTCTGCAACGTTCCCGTTAACGTCAACGAAAACTCAGTTTTTTTTAGTATTTTGCAGTTTTATTATTTTTTCAGGAAGTAAGACACCTTGGCTAATAAATAAATTTTGTTTATTGCGTTTTTTTTCAATTTTCTTTCAAATGGTATCCTTATTATCAAGTTTGATGCATTAACAACGAGGAAAATCATTTTTAAACAACACATTAAATATGTCAGTGTGAAGTTGCTTTTTTGTGTTTTTTTAAGTTAACTAAGTGTTGACACTATAGTGTAGCTGAAGGCTAGAAAAAATATCTGGTGCGACATTTGAAGAAGAAATAGAGGAGGAAGAATGAGAGGAATAATAAATAGAAGAAGACAAAAGAAAATTGATTACAACAACTACATTGTAACGTCCTTCTGCAATATTTTATAACGTGTGTTAATCTGCTAGATTTTATGATGTACATGTAACGTTACAATGACGTCAGTAGAAAGTTTGTGACGCTTCAGGGCGGTACCCATCTTCTTTGGACATTTGAGACCCAAAATGATCAAGAATCCACCAACATGTTAATATTTCTTGATTCGTCATAAAATTCTCTATTTAAAACGCGGAAAAAGTGAATTTCACTATATGACACCCAACTCGTCCCTTTTCGCGTGACGGGTCACAAATAGACTTATTGCAAAGGTAATTTTGAGAGGCTGTTGAAGTGTTATTTTTATTCTGGCGCCTTGTCGTTTGATGCTTCGGGGAACATGGTTTATACTCGGGAAATATTTTGGAGCCCAGGCATGCTATCCTTCAGATATTCTGTACAAATAGCTCAGTTGTTGACCTGAGGCACCACATCAATAATGGGTATGAAGATTTGGAACCGTGCGTTTTGTTATTTTAATATCATAATTGGTCTTCTATCTGAATTCCAATAGCTTTGTTTAATCTAAAATATACGTTTTGCTAAAACAATCGAGAAAATTATATCAGTGCGAAGAGAAAATCAATGTAAAAACATTGTGTCTGTCCTTTCCCGACACACAAAAATCGACTGGTAAAATAAGAACAGTTTATATTTCAAGTAACTGGATCGAAATGGTTTTCATTATTGAAGAAAAATATAAAGAACATAAAATATGAATAGTCTCATCTTTGGTTTAAGTCAATTTAATGAAATTTTTTGAAATACACGTTCATGCACCGAAAATGTTTCTTCCGATTGCTGAAACTTTGTGATATTCTCAAAGAATCTGAATCATGCAGGGTAGTCCCACTGGTGGAGAAAAATTCTCATTGCAAAGGGTCATAATTAAGTGGTATACAGGTGTAGAAGAGCCAAATGGACAATATTTAAAGCTGAATTTGTCACAGACCTGTGTTCTTGCACATGTGGATTGTAAGCCATCTGTCCGCATTAACCACCCTGTCCGTATTTACCTGGATTGACCCTAATTAAATATTGGTTTAAACATATTCTATTTGTATACTTTGTACATAGAACAACATATAAAGACATACAATAATATACATCATACAAATGGGATTCAGAAGAAAGTCTTCAGACTTATACGAATCTGTATCCCATTAAAAATATTTTTACTAATTTTATCGAAATTTGAAGTGAAAACCATTTCTATACCAATGCTAATTTTGGTAGTCAAATGTACTACGAGAGTTTGGAAACTTTTCAATTATATGTAATATAGCAAGAGGCTCCACGGGGATTGAACATTTCATTTTCTAACGTTTAAACAGATTATATATGTGTAATAGTTCGTAGGTGTAGTTACTTAAAGGCAATTTATTGGACTCGTTTAGTCCTTAACATGAGCCACGACATGTGATTTCCAACAATGTGGCATTTTGACAAGTGTAAACTCAGACGAGCCTGTGCAGCATCCGTTTAGCTTAGAAACCCCAAATGATATTCAATCAATAGCTAAACACTCATAGAATACTCAAGCGGCTAGTAAAGGCTCTGATCAGACTGCGCCTATGCGCAGGCTGATCTGAGGCTTTGATGGTCGCACATACCACATTGTAGGAAATCTCATGTCGCTGCTCAATTATATACTCCTGTATGATGATGAAGAGCTGCCTATTTGTCTCGTCTGACAGATGTGTGACTCCGTAGAAAAGAGCATTCAAGGTTGGCTCACATAATAGAGATATTGATTGCATCACTTCCTGGCGCAGCTTATTAAATCTATTACAATCAAACAAGTGGTGTTTGGTAGATTGGTCTACCACAAATGCATAGCGGACTGTCAATGATGTTTTTTTTTGAAAAGAGGTGGTAATTAAGTATTCATGTAACAGGTCAATGTTGTCAGACATGTCAATGTCGTCAGACATTAGAGCAAGTAAGTGTCGATAATGGGGCTTCATATATGAAAACAGTATCATACTGCCAAAAATATTACAAAAATGATATTGAAAAAATAAAATGAGTTTAAAATAAAGCGTTTCAACACATACATGTATTATTGGGGAATTTATATTGTATACTACACAAACCTATTTATCAGATTAAGGTTTCTTTGTTTCAACTTAACTGAATTATTATTATTATTATTATTATTATTATTATTATTATTATTATTATTGTGTGTGCAAAAATCACATAGTTACAAAAGTGTATGCTTATTTTGTAAGAAAAAAAGGCCTCGAGGTTATAAAACTGTTTTCATACTCAACTGAGCATGAAATTTATCATGTTTATCAGCGAATAAATACAGTATCTTAGAATTTGTGAGCAAGAAAGGCCTTTATTTTTGAGCATTTTAGTTTAACCGAGCAATTGGTTTCATGATCAGCTGAGTTGAGCATGATAAAAAGTTTAATAGCCTCAAGTCTGTTGCCATGCGCGGACCAAGAGGGAGGCACAGGTGGTTCAAGACCCCCAGCCTCTGAAAAATCGCAAAAATACAGGGCCTCTTAGCAATACTGGTCCGGATCCGCTGAAAATCCCAAAGCATTTCATGTTGGGTCATCATCGGTACGTCAGCGAAACGCCATTTAAATGGCGTTTCGCTGGCGGGCTGATGATGGCCCGCTTATAGTGGTATTTGGATCCTCCCTCCCACCATCAACTAAAAATCAGAATAAAAAACGTTGTTAAAGTTGGACCCTCTCTGACAAAACTTCCTGGATCCGCGCATGGTTGCTATAAAAACTCACCATCAATATGCGTGTCCCTCCTTGGAATTCTTTAATCTGCGAGCCTCTTTTATATCAACAGTATTGCAACCATACACTTATATGAGGGTGTCAATCATATCGCTATTACTTGAATGTATACTCAAGGACCAAAAGTAACTCCACATGTTGATCGATTTGCCCTATACTTTAAAGTGCGATTTAAGGAGATATATCTTTCAAAAGGATTTTTGATGTATTTTGACCCAAATATAATGTATTTCTCGGGTATTATTTACAATTTTGAATTTTGACCTTGAAACGTTCACAAGCAAAAACTGTATATATATATATATATATATATATATATATATATATATATATATATATATATATATATATATATATATATATATATATATATATATATATATATATATATATATATATATATATATATATATATATATATATATATATATATTGCTACCAGAAATGTGTACATTTTGGGCGAAAATGCTTCTAGATATCGTATCGTAGTCTATCATTGTAGTTTATGTTCAAGCAACTGGTTTTTTCCAAAGTTCACCCAGTGTGTCACAATATTGTAAACGGTATCAAACCAGAAATTGACTCTAAAAAGACTGATAAGCATGCTGTGGATTGCTCAAAAGCTGTATGTTGGGGCGTAAAGTGATCTATGTGAAAATAAAATGTTCATACAACAATGTGGCCAAAGGTATCCGTTTCATTGATAAAAAACATTTTTGTTTATACAGGAAAAAAATCATGCAAGTAAGAGCTTTTGAAAGATATATCCCCTTAATGTTTACACAATTCTGCACATTAAGTGACATCAAGATTTATAACCATTCTATTTCACGTGCTGTAAAGTTGGGGAAAAGGTGTCCAACGTATGCAGCTAAGATGGCGTTTTGACTTTGCCTTTTCCTCAAACAATAGCTTAAACTTCTACGAAAACTTAAAAATACCATTTTTCCATTGACGTCAATGGCGACATTGACCAATGACGACAAAGCAACACATGAGTTAATCATTGTTTGCATATTAGGCAAAATAAAAATACCTGTGCTTTGGGTAAACAGACCGTACCTAAATTTACTGGTGAAACCTAGATTTTTCAGGTTTTTTGGAAAAAATATAATTCTATGCATTTTGAAAGACGACATTTTCATGACGTTTCGCCGGCGGCCGAAAATGGCGTTTCGCCTGCGGGCCGATGATGACCCTTAGTGCTATTTGGACCCTCTCTCCCTCTCCATATGGGAAATTTGTGTTAGAATACAACCGGTGGAATCAGTAGGCAAAATGTAGACTCTAACAGGAAAGAATAGTATTACACCGCGAGTATTAGTATTATTTAGCCCTTTTGATTCTGAATATCGGTGCAGCCTACTTTGGCAAACAGTGAAGACCCTGATAAAATGAAGACATTGGAGTATGCACTGTTTAAACCCAAACTTCAGGTACAACAATGACTCTTTGGTAGACATTTTGATCTGAGTCCCCTTAAAATACAAAATAGGCAGTTCCATAATTATTTTATCAATTAATATAGGACTAATCCATCAGCTTGAAAAAGGGTATTATATATGGCCTCGAAATGATAAAAAATAGTGAGTATGATCAGGAAATACCACAATCACAAATCGCAGACAACCCTGTGGCACCGCGAGGAAAAGCCGCTCAACCATCACGAGACACCAGGAAGACAAATTAAGCAAAGCAACCAGCTCCCTCTTCCCCATCAAGATGATTGCAATACTAGAACGGACACAAAGCAACGTACAACAAAACATAGAACAATTACAGACTCCCACAATGGGAGTTACAATGAACAAAAAGTCAACAACAACAGAACCACCGCCTTAGAACGGACAGCAGCCCAAGCCACAGGGGGTCTTAAATGCATTTTAGTGGTACCAAATCTTCGCCCTAGACTTTTTCATGTTCAACTCAACAGAGCATGAAATTTATCAAGCTCATAAATAGTAAAATGCCAAAGTCGTTGGCATAATAACATTTATTAGCGCGATAAATTCAACATAAGAGAGTTTGAGAAGACTTTATTGTTCAGCATTTTAAGCAGTTGAAACTTCTTGCTCACTCGAGTCGAGTATAAACATATTTTATAACCACGTGGCCAGATGCTGCAAAAGTGCTACGTTAAGGCACTGTCAACTACGACGTATAGCACCAACGTATGCCGACGTATGATAAATTTAGCAAGTATGTTGGTGTACGCTGAATACATGTACGTTAAAGATAAGTTACAAACATGTACGAACACGTTATAGTACGTTGGTACACGACGAAGTGGTCCAAAAGTTTGTGCATCCATGAAAATTTTCAGCGTATGCAGACGTTTTGCTTCTATGTGTTAGACATACATGTAAGTTAGATGTACGCAACAGGTAAGTTATCATACGTTAAGGTACGCTAGTACCAGCGTATGTGGACGTGTGAGAAATTCAGCAAGTACGTTGGTATACGCTGAATACGTTAGAGATAAGCTTTAAATACGTTACGAACACGCTACAGTACGTTGGTATACGTTGTCATACGGCGAAGGGGTCCCGAAATTGTGAACATGCTTATACGTTAGACATAAGTTTGATGTACGCTACATGTAAGATAAGTTAACGTAGCCTACGTTACATGCACAATTTAGCATAAGTTAGACGATCGTTGTGCATAAGTTTCTCATAAGTCAAGAACGCTGGTGATACGCTGGGCATTCGCTGTTATACGCTACTACAATTATAAGCTATGTTACGCCAGGAATAAATTATGAATAAGTTACCCATAGGTAATTTAGCGTACGCTTTGTACAAGTTCACAGAGAGACTTTCTCTGATTTTAATCCGATTTCAGCGTATGCCAGCGTACTAGATAAATTTTCCATAAGTCGGAATACGTTGGCTAAAACGTTATATTGTGTCAGGGTCTTTACGATTGGCAGTATTATTTCAATTGTAAGTAAGTAAATGTTTATTTATGTAAAACAACATATGAAAACAAAGTTGCATCCTCGAGAGCGGATATCCTGCGTTGAAGCATGTCCCAAGCGTGTTCTATGGGATTGAGGTCAGGTGATCTCGCTGGCCAGTCAATTCTCTCTATGCCTTCCTGTTCTAGGTACTGGTCCACCACACGTGTACGATGTGGGCGTGTATTGGCATTCATCATAATGAAGCATGGACCACAAGCTCCAGCGTAAGGGCGCACAATAGGGTTGAAAATCTCGTCCCTGTATCTTATATCGGTAAGGGTCCCATTCCTAATGACGTAGAGGCGCCCGTCGTAGGCTATTCCCGCCCATACAAGCACTGACCCCCTCCGAATCGGTCATGCTCTATCACACAACAGTCCCGGAAACGTTCGTTTCTCTGTCTGCGCCCGTCATTAAAATCCAAATTGAATTTGGACTCGTCAGTCTACAAAACATTCCGTAAACGTTGAGGTCCAAAGGGTGTATGGTCTCTGGCAAACACAAGACGACTTCTTCGTTGGCGTGGGGTCAAGGGCGGTCGCACAACAGGCTTTCTAGTCCGCAGGTTCGCGGCATGAAGTCTGTTTGTGACGGGTTGAGCAGAGATCCTGTAACCATACGTCTGTTCAAAGTCCTTACCAAGCGTAACGGCGGAGTCGAACCGTCGACGCCGTGCCATTAGTGACAAACGTCGGTCCTGTGCGTCAGTTGTAACCCGCAAAACAACCATGACCTGGTCTCCGCTGTTCATCCCTAGTGTCCAGGTACAACTGCCACAATCTGCCTATGAAACTCTGTCGCAACTTGACGTTTGGTCTGACCAGCCAGCAGGTACTAGCCTGGGTTCCAGTCTGATCATTTTTTCTTCTTTTTTATTTTTCCGTTCCTTGGTCAAAAATGACAGCCTGGGGAACTTTGATTTCAATCGACAGCGCCACCTGGATTTTTCCTCAAATTTTGTGGGGTAAAGCCAAGAACGATAACGCTATCTGATAACACTATTTTGCTATAAATAGTGACAGGAATTCCAGTGAAAAGATAGATTACCGACTCTGTCCTATACGTCTTTGTGGACGATGAATTAGATTGAAACAGCGTTTTCCGACTTTGGTGTATTTTTTAAGTAGTTATGTTTGGCTTTGTGTGACACGCATTTAATACACACGGTCTCGAACGAAAAAACAACATTGTATACCGTGTATATTGTGAAAACGTCATCTCCTTTGAATTTTCGCAATATTTTTAACACTTCGGTTACATCTCTGTGTCCTTTGTTTTGGATCAGTCGGTCTCGAACCAAGTAAACAAATTCCATCTTTATTCACGTTTTACGCGGAGTTTCCATGATCAGCTGATTGATAAAGGCATCCTCATCGGATCGGTGTCTCGTTATCATCTTTATTACGTCACACTAAAGCAGCAGGCTATAATTAGATTAATCGGCTTATCGGATTATCAAAGGGAAATACCATCGATGTCCCCAGGCGTCAATATTAATCGAAATTAATAACGAACAACCGATACCTTTGATGTGGTATATTTATATTCTCTTATTATTTTTAGAATATTAGCATTAGAAAATATTGCCAAAATATTGACGACTGGACCCAGGCTAAGCAGGTACATGTAGCCAAGAGAGCGCTGTCGTTCATTTTGAGTCAAATGGCGTCTTCTGCACTTATTGAAGCATTGGCACAAAGCATGGTGCGAAATTCACGTGCATGTTGAAAACAGTGTTCTTTGTTAAAAATCGTGTTTTGATACCAGTCAGGTTCAATTCAATCAATCATGACTGTGTTTGCATCTAGCGACTTGTTTTTTCTACATTTTCAATTTGAAAGGGTTTAAACATTCATTTGCTATTTTTATATAAAATAATTTGCATTTAGAACAAAAGATATATGGGATTATCCTTTTGACCCTTTATTTTTTGTGGAGTGTATATCGGATTTAGATTACTATATGATTGACATGATTAAAATACAAATAAGGTGATACTTTTTACAAGCTTGATGATTAATTAACTCACGAATGGAATTATATTATATATAGGCAACTGACAGTACTCATGTTACCAACACTAACATATCAATATTATATTCCCCACACCATATTGATAACTATTACATTTGCAAGTAATTAATCAAAGCCACTTTGGACGTCGAAAATGTCACAATTTTCCTCATTTAATAATGAAATCAATATTGAATATCAAGTATGTGGCTAAGGGCTCGCCCACTTCCTTTTATTTTCAGCCAATCAGAAGCATGAAAGGACAAGTATAACAATAGATTGAGGTCACGTACGCATAGTTTAATTATCTGAAAATGCCAATATTTTAGACGAAGTCTTATAATTTCATTGTTGGTGTGAACAGCTGACTTGATCTCTGTATGGAAGAAAGTACATGCCATGAAATGATTATTCATCTATCGCAGAGATTTAGTTGCATGTTATGTTTATTTTTTTCGCACTTTTTCAATAGTTTTTAATTTGATTTTCAAGTTGACACTGAAAGAATAATAGTTAAAGCTTCATACTCTGTAACTATGAACATTTTTCGAAAATTTTTATTTTCTTTTTAAATCATTTGTAAAAGTAGAATTAAGGTATGTTTTCACAATAAAAATATTCAGTACAGTTGAAAACTGCATGGAAAAGTGAATTATCTTATCAAATAGGTGTATTTTTCTCTTGTTGGTAATTATTTGCGTCCCTCCAATAATTATAGACCGTTGAATTTTAACAAAAATGCAGGTGTTATGATAGTGATAACTTGTTCAGCTTTACGAAATTGGTAAAATGTTTACATGAATTTGAGTATTTTTACTGTGTTCTTGAAAAATAAAAACATTATTTTTAAAATTAGAAGATCAAAAGTTACAGACTATGCAGCTTTAAAACGCGAGAAATATAAAGAAATATCTGCGTCGATGGTTTAATAAAAATAATATATGGCACGTTACTTCCGTAGGGAAGAAATTGCGGATATTTTTAGGTTACGGTCAGCTAAACGAATATTTGTAGGTTACGGTCAACTAAATTTTACTACTATTTTTTACATTTTTTTGCACCAGGCATGTTTGACATATAGTTATTTAGATATGCAGCATTTGGGCGCAGGGCATATATTTTTTCGTTCTGGCTCGAGTTTTTGAGAGATTCCAGCAATCCTGTACCCTAGAAGCATCTCTAAAGCTATTTTGGAGTAGCTTAGGTTGTTTAGCCAAACGCTTTACTGAGCTCAGCTGACCGAAGACATAAAACAAAGTATATATAAACATCCCCCATTTTTTTCTTCGCAATTTCTTTAAAAATTCTCACGTTACTCATATCAAACTTCGTCGAATATCTTTTTTTTTAAAGATATTTCTTGCTTTATATTTTATACCGACAATTTCAGCACGAATTATCAAGTAATGTGCAAGGTATATACTGGTGTAAATCGTATAAAATATTCAAATACCATGATTGTCCACCTGTACGTAAGATAATCCACTCTAAAGCTCGTGGAGTATCTCTCCGCGTACAGGCGGACATGCCGAAATGGTATAACAAGGACCTCTTGCGGTGGTAATGGGAATCACAGTGTATCGCTGCCTATAATTTTGATAGAAATTAAAGTCGATTAAATACTTCCATCTTCATATATAAGCTCGCTGTTGGTCCCTTTTTATGATATTGCATTTCATTTCCCATTTCCATGAATGTACGGCTTTATTTTGGGGCTAAAATGGTCACTTTTTGCATTATACATATAGGAAATAGAAAATGTTTTTTAAAACATCCCCCCCCCCGAGTTCCAGCTAATCCTTTTGCACGTAAGTGCGTTCCCATATTATACATAATATATGTGAAAAGCTAGCTGGAACTGAGGGGGGAATGATACCCCACAGCCCAAAATGTGACGACTGGGCCCGCCTGAACATTAACATTTGGATTTTTGGTGTGCTCTCTTGAAAATCTTTTTTTTTTCTCAGTATAATGAAATAATTAGTACAAGTAAGCTTCCTTTCCATAACCCATTAAAGTCGGGGAACCAAAGTCGCCTATCGTGCAAAAACACACATTTTTGCACCCAAAAGGTATAGCCTCCTCTCAAATTATATGCATGGTTTACATTCAGATGCCAGAACGAGGCCTCCTAAGCATGCATTGTAATACATAGGTAGCAGTTACATGGCTGATTAATGAAATATATCCTTTACAAGTAATTAAAAAATCCTTTCGCCTCAGTATTGTTGTGTTCCATTTATATGTACATCAGCTTCAAGATATTATCCTAAAGTTAATTTTCATGGATTTACTCCCGATCCTGAAGAAAAGAGACAATCGAACAGGATGACAGCCTCATTGGCAATCGTGGTCACTTATTCTCACATGTTTAAATACTATATAGTTTATTTCATAAATACATCAGAAAATGACATGGAACGAATGTCTAATTTTGCAGTGCTATTATGCCTTCCATACTTAAATCATATTAAATGGTTCTTTTCAGTAGAATTCCAACTATTAAATGGATATAGCTTCTCTCTATACCGAAAATTCTCATTATAATCTGACCGAGAATTTTTTTAATGTTCTGACAACATGTTTTGGTTTATTTCTTTTCTTATTCGCTTTGTTTATGGTTTAAATTTAAGCATAATTTATTATAGTTCCCAGTTAATTCAATCATCTATCTGTCCATCCATCTGTCCATCCATTCAGTAAATCTTATCATTTGTTTCTGTCATGTTGTTTGAACCCTAGATTTTTTTGTAATGATTCTAAATGTGTTTGCTTGTGTAACACGACAGAGCATTGCTGTCCTGAATGACCATTTTCATGTTGTTTTGTTCACAAAAAATGACAGTGAGTGTGACATTTGATAGTTAACAAGTTGACACCATTTTTGTTTAGAAGAAGCAGTTATTTATAATATTTTACCAGTGTTTCAGAGCGAATGTGGTTAGATGATGGTACATGTTCAGGTAAATGAAAAAATAACAATCACACTTTATTTCATTGCATTTATATATTTACCGGTTCCTACCGAATAAATTTAACACTTCGTCAAGCAACATTGTATAAAAACAACTTAGTGATCACTCGTTAAACCCTCTATTATTCTCTGTAAGCGAAAAATAATGCAAACAGAATATGCAATCTCATATTGAGCGAAAGAACAGAAAAATAAAAGATTCATATTTGACACACCAAAATTGCTATCTCTAGCTGGAACTGGGGTACAGTGAGGTGTAGTGAATAATTCACTCGCCTTCTAAACCAGGGGTCGTGGGTTCGATCCCTGGCTTCACCTGTCTGTCGGATGAAAATTTAACCGTGGTTCTATTTTCATATGACCTAAGCTGTTGGCGGAAGTTAAACACACGATCAGTTTTGAATATGGTCCATTTGTGCAGGCTTGCTATTCAATTCAAACGAAATAGGAAGTGTTTCCTGAAGAGTGTAATGGAGCCGTTTATGGAGTACACGTACTGGTACAAATGATTTTGGATTTCATTCTAACGATATAGTATTGAACAAAAGTTATTTTTGAAAACTGATTTTATTTCTCCAATGGCCAATATAAAATAGCTTCCAAATCGTCACCCGCCACTTTAACTGTAAAGAAAGCATCTGTCGTGAGAAACTGCAAAAATCGTTTTGGTGTCACAAAATTTACTTTAAATATGGTAGAAAATTGTTTTAGAAATACATGATGAAAACAACAGATGGTTTTCATTAAAATAGAAAAAGTTGATAATTTGCAGACTTTCTTACGGAAGCCTATATGTGACATTGTGTTTTGTGTTATGTCCTTTTGATTTCGGCGTTTTAACTATTTACTTTTGTATGTTGAGTTCTCTGTTTGTGTACGATGTTGCACATTTTAAACGGCGCAATTCACGAGGTAGAGCCAATATGGAGAACAAACGAGGAAAGAAAGACGAGAGTATAAGTATTTTAATTCATCCGTCGTAATTTTAATTTTTATATAATTATTTGAAATCGAAGCAGCCGGTAACTATCACAGTCAAAAAGTCTACCGGAGGCTTTCAGCTTGATTATGCTACATACTGGGTTCTCACTGTGAAAGTAGTCCTTTTCAATATATAACAGTTCGACTCACTATAATAGTTCGATCCGTTTATATCGACCCATTTAAATTGTTACAGAAATTAATTCGGAGATTTTATCCTGTAGGTCTAGATATGATACATTGCAATAGAAAATAAGATGGCATTAAATGTAAAACGTATCTATCTATCTATCTATCTATCTATCTATCTATCTATCTATCTATAGTTTATCTGTCTGTCAGTCTGCCAGTCAGTATAAATGCTGTTTTCAAACGTTACACCCACTGCCATATATATTTCTTAGGTTTATCTACATTTCTGTCTGCCTAAATGAATTTTTCTACTGTCTACCCCATATCCACAACCCCCCCCCCCCCCCGCCTACAAAAATAAAAAAAAATGCTTGAGGTTATTCACCTGTCTTTCCTCCTGTCTGTCTGTCTTTCCGTCTGTCAGTCTGTCTGTTTTTCTGTCTGTATAAGAAAACAAGTAAGTATTACACCGAAAATCCACAATTACTATGATGAAGAGAACAGTGCACAGACAGTCACACGACAGCAAGAAAGCCTTCAAAGTTAATCGGTCAGTTTTCTGGCTCTTTTCCTCAGCAAAATGACTGCAAATGTATAAAATCACTACGAACTTCTCCACAGAATTAGAAGACAATACAATACCCTTACACACAATGGGAGAAACAAGGAATAATGAATTAACAACAACACCATCCAAGCTTTAGAACGGACAGTGGTCGAGATCACCAGGGAGGGGCACTTCACCCTAGATTCTGATATCGTACATAAAGCTGTTGTCCATTGCCTACCCTATACCCACCCAACACCCTACATGTTTCTTGGGGTTATCTACATGTCTGTCTGGCTGTCTTCCAACCTGCCTGCCTGCCTACGTGTCTGTCTGTCTGTCTTATGTGGTGGCGTGAACAGACAATCGTTATAAAGCAAGGCTATATGTGTACTTATATACTTTTTTTTTTATTGATTTGACTTTTATCTTTGGCCCTTTTACTTTATCTTTTGTGTTTTAAATTTTGTCTTCAGAAAGGGTTCTTGCCTTTATTGCATTTTGCCTTTTGCGTTTTAACATTCATCTCTTTACTTTTGTCTTTTGTATTAAAACTTTTGTATATTGTATTTCGGCTTTGGGTTTTTGTATGCTAGTTGTATGATAAAAAGGCATGTCAGTACCCCTTCAGATTTTGGCATCGGACAAACATACAGACAGACAGACAGACAGACAGACAATTGATAGCGTACTGGATATGAGAAGGCGGGTGAAATAGATTGATAGATAGATACGTTTTGCATTTAATGCCATCTAATTTTTGATTGCACTGTATTCGACCTACAAAATAAATACTCAATATAAATAAATGGTCACTATTAAAATGGGTCAAACTGTTATGTACAGAATAGTCCTATATAGCTAGATCTATTTGAATACTTACACAGATAGGCGGGTTGAAGGGAAACCTACAGTAGACTTTTTGGACTGAGATATATACCAGCTGCATCGATTTAAAATGTAAAACAAACGTTACACAGGATGCATTAAAATACTTGTACTTTTGACACTTTTGTCTTTCTTCCTATTATAATTTCCATCTTGATTTCACCCCTATGAATTGTGTTGTTTAAAATGATGCACAGCATCATACACAAAACATACATATGTATGCAAATTCATATATGAGCCTCGCCATAAGAAAACCTGCATTTTGAAATGTGAGAACAAAAATGCACTGATAATATGTGTCCTAACATGCTGGTCGACACAATTTTTGAAGTAAACTTAATATCTTGTTCCAAGACCCTAACACACCTCGACTAAAACGTGATATATCAAACAATAATTAACAGCTTTGAAAGTGCAGAAAGACACGCGCTAGCTGACGTCATTTGTTACTGCAAAATGGCGTAAGTCATGGCGTTAGACGGTGTAACGTCGTTTTTACGCTGGAAAGACGTAACTTAAACATATAAATATATGCGACACAATCCAACTATTGGCGGGATTTCCTCAGTGCAATGGCGGAAAATTTGAAGAAGCTGAAGACTTCAAATGTATTTTCGTCATTTATTGTGTATTAAAATCAAAATCGATCAGCTCTATTGCGTGAATTATTGAATAACAATTTACTGTTTGTCGGTCAATTGTACGAAGATAAATCGCTCGTGCTGTGCGCTCATGATTTGATCTTCTTTCTTTACAACTGACCTCCAAACAGTGAATTATTACTCACAATTCACTGCTGATCTTTTCCTTCATTATAGCAAGCTTTTGTAGCTTAGAAGGTCAATTCGAGTTCAAAATAGAAAGTTGGAAAATTCGAAATTCGAAAACGAGATGTCTAGCGATAAGGCTTATTGTCACTGTTTCAATGATTTAATAGTTTCCCAGTGGATGCATAGCTGATCTGTGCCTTTGTTTTCTGTATGTGTAAAAATGCAATTCAGTTTGTATTGGACGTCTCTTTGATCAGTTCATTTTTCTATATAAACATTTATTTGTCTATAGCTACACAGCCAAGTTTGTGTTGGACCTGTTGAAAATCCACAAAGGAAGGTTTTCTCATGATGAGGCTCATATGTCAAAGATTATACAAGGCAACTTCTCAGTTTTGGAGTAAAAACTACTGGTCAAAATTTACACAATTTACTTTTACTTTACAAGAATAATAAAAATAATGCAGGTACACTGAACGACCAACGAAACCTGGCACTAACGACTAACTTGTAAAGAACAAGTCCTAAGGCAAAAAGTAAAAGAGTTTATTTTAATAAAAGAGCATCAAATGTGATTTTTATTTTGATGCATATCACCGTCAAACTTCCGTAAAGTATCTGCTCGTCATGCTGAACTGGCTAGCACATTAAACCAGTGATCTTGACCTATATTTTACAAGCTCCAATGGCTGTTTTTTTTTATATTTGTATGTCAACCCTTGTGCTCTCATCAACCAAAATGCCTAACACTATCAAACATAAGGCATAAGTCATCCTCTCAACATCTTGAGTCAGCACATATCTTAATCCGATGACTTCGACTTAAATTTCAAGCTCGATTTACATTGCCATTTTTATGTCCACCTTCAAGATCTTGTTAAATATTATGTCTACAATCACCAAAGCGTGCTTAAGCCAGCTCCTCAAAATCCTGTGTTGGTTCGGAGACATTGACCTAAACTGAAACTAAGTTCTAAATGGTCAACACCTTGACTCATGACCTATATCTTATGCTTTATAGATAAAGGTCCCATGACTTTGTCTCTCTTACCCCAGCAGATGCAGCACCAACTTCTGTGTAATTATTGTTCTTTGTCAAAACACCCCCACCCCGTTCCATGCATGCTGATTACTTTGTTGTGGCTGTGTAGCCAAAGTACATCGCGTCAAAGTCAGAATGAAAAACATTTCTGCCAATCCATCTATGTTTCCTTTAATTTAAATTGAAATCACACGTTCATCAAAATTTCAAGTAATGTAGATTGAACCTTGAAGAAATCTGTGTTAACTTAATTCAGAATGAAGATTTCATACATCTAAATAAACCAAAAATTTATTTACTTGGTAATTAAGCAAAGCAATGTCAGGAACGGATACAATTAGATTCTTAACCCTGCCCATAAAACCACAAGGTAAAAGAGTCACAACGAGATTGATTGGAGTAAACAAATGACATATAATGAACCGAGTAAGTAGCTATTTTCCAAACAGGTGGTGACTCTTAATTCGAACGTAACTGAATAAAAATTGCAGCTGAAATAGGACAACTAAATGATAACACAGAACAGCAAGTAACCACAACAAAGCATCAACTTGGAATGGTCAGTAATGCGTAACTAGTGGATTTAAGTTAACTTTACGAGGGTTCAGTTCTAATCCTCACTATCGATGTGATTCTAAAACATGTATTTGAATGACCCACGTGGAGGTTTCCAACTCATCAATAAATCAACACAGAAAACAAAGGAATCATAGGTAAAACCATGGTGGTTCAATGATATGAAGAGTAAACAGAAACAGCGCTTACTCTGACATTTCACATCGCTACTGGAACACTGGAGGAAATGAAAGCCAAAGTTGGATCCTGGTGAGCCAACACACAGAGTACGTGTAAAGGTTAATTTGTGCGACAACTATTGCGAATTTCATATGTTAAGCAAATACAAGTTTTTAAAAATAAAATTATTTAGGATTACATTTCGTTGCTCTTCTATGGATGGTCTAAAAGCTTCAAAGTGTTATTATGTCTTACATGTGTATGCAATGCAAGTTAGGGAAGGAGTCAAAGTTCTGAAATCGATACAATCAAGTACCACACCTGACCAAGGATACCAAATGGGAAAGTGGCAAATACACTAAAACATTAGATGCAGGAGAGCCAAGAAGTCAGCCATTTCCTAGCAGGTGACCACAAGGATGCATGACACAGACAAGACAATATAGCAGAGACAAACACATAAAAAAATCCACAAAAGAAATACCACATTGGAATGGTCAGTAAGAAAATTACTGGAGGGCTTAAACTAGTTTCACGGTACTAACCTCACCCTTAATTCTGATGTGGATCAAGACACGTATATGTTTGGTTTGCATGAAAGATCCATAACTTATCCATGAATCGTCTACAAGTACATATAAATCAAGATATAAAAAAGGTGATAAAACAAAAAAAGGACTCAACAGTACACACAACTGAATACCATAGCAAAACAATCAAACAGTTAAACACTAGTTGGCCTGACAGCAGACACAGCATCAGGCCCAAATAGATAAGATAAGGCCTTAAATTGAAACCGTCAAAGCAAACCATCTAATTTCCTACCACCACTTTCATCATATTAAGCAAATCTGCTGCAGGTGAAATTAGTTAATATAACTTGTGTTCACTGGTACATGTATATAAAGCACAACGTGAGTGTTTCAGAAGATTTTTTCAGTAGATTTAAGTCCAATGAACAAATTCATTGACGTTTCAAAATCTGTTCTTGGGTTTTATAAGGCTCAGTATCACCAGAAATTCATTTAAACATGATTTCTTACTATTCATTTCTTTACATGTTGTTACATCAACTTGATCTTCAAGTGTTTCAAACTCTATGTGACCATTGAGTATAGTATATCAGGCTATCTTTCTTGTTTATCAACAATGTCTCTGCGCTCTTATTGAATGGAGATTCCAGTTTTACACAAGCTAAGAAGCCACCATATGAGCTAAACACTCTTTGTGTTTTAACAACGGCGGCAACTAGGGCACATATTTGGCCTGTTAAATATATCTAGGTAAGAAAGGCGGCAGAGATCAGGAAACGATACAATCAAGTACCACACCTGACCCAGGATACCACATGGGAAAGTGATAAAACACAATTAAACATCACAAACAAGAGCCAAGAGGTCAGCCCTTTCCCAGCAGGTGACCACACAGCAGCAATAAACAGACGCGAAAGCATGACAAACACAAGACATAATAACAAAAATGATCCACAAAAGAAATACCGCCTTGGAAAGGTCAGTAAAATATTTTACTCGAAGGCTTAAGCCAGTTTCATGGCGCCAACCTCATCCTTAGTTCAGATGTTGATCAAAGTAAGTAAAAATGCAAAGTTCAGGAATCGATACAATCAAGTACCACACCTGACCCAGGATACTAATGGGAAAGTGACAAACTCACAGTTAGACACCACAAACGAGAGCCAAGAGGTGAGCCCTTTCCCAGCAGTTGATCACAAGGCACATATAAACAGACGCGCACAAAGGCATAGCAAACACAATACAGAAAACCCCCATTCAAGTTCCACAAAAGAAGACACATAGATGTTTCCACCCCAGTGGCCTCGGCTGCTGTCCGTTCAAGGGGGTGATTCTGTTTTGATGATTCATTGTTTAGTGTGGTTCCCATTGTGTTTGGTCTTTGTTTTATAGTTTACTTCTTATTGTTCTTTCTAGTTTGTTGTCATCTTGCTAAGGTATAGAGAGCTGGTTGCTTACTAAAGCGTATCAAGCAATGTAATCACTGGCGCCTCATCGTTTCCCGCCATGTCTCTATTGCTGATTGGAAACACAGTTTCCGAACATAAAGATGTAAATCCAACAACTGAGTCTGCAGCTGTGTGTCTTTAAAGGGTTGCAGAAGCACAATTCTATGTGCCTAGGTCACAACGTAGATCATCTGGTGCTATCTAGAATAGTTCATCATATCTAAATATGAGATGGGTTCTGAATGTTGAAATCGTTGTCGTGATTTTTTTGTTGTATTTTTGTGTGTGTTTAGGATACATATTAATTGTGTTCCACATAATGTAAATCAATGATACACAAACTTATCATTTGTCAATATATGCCAGAATTAATTGTACTCTAGATTGGCCTTTTATTTGACGGAGGTATGATGGAACAAAATTAACAACTCCACACTGTGTAGCAAAATGACCACATTAATCTTGCAGGACATGATTTTACCTGAAAATAAAAATGACAAATTATGAATATTATAAATTATTTATAGTAAAACATATTCGGATGCATAAATATACGTTTTTTTTCGTTGTGTTTTGCTGACTGGTTTCACATAATATACATGCATTTAAACAACTATTAAAGTAATAAGGTTGCAAAGATCAGGAATCGATACAATCAAGTACCACACCTGACCCAGGATACCAATGGGAAAGTGACAAACTCACAGAAGACACCACAAACGAGAGCCAAGAGGTCAGCCCTTTCCCAGCAGGTGACCACAAAGCACATATAAACAGACGCGCACAAAACATAGCAAACACAAGACAGAACAAAAACATAAAAGATCCACAAAAGAAGTACCGCCTTGGAACGGTCAGTAAAATATTTTACTGGAGGGCTTAAACCGGTTTAACGGCGCCAACCTCACCCTTAATTCAGATGTGGATCAAGACACATAAATATTTGGTTTGCATGAAAGACCCCTAACTTATCAATGCATCATCTCCTAAAACATATAAATCAAGATATAACAAGGAGATAAAGCAAGGATAAGGACTCAACAGTAAATTAAACTGAATACCAGAGCAAAAGAAATCCAACAGGTAAACCCCGGTGGGCCCGACAAACAGCCAAAGCATCAGGCCCCTACCATCTCATCAATAGATAAGTCTTTAAGTCGGAACCATCATAGAGTCTGAAGTCCGACCCACCAGCGTGCAATTAAAGAGGAAAGCAAAGTTGCCAACCGTGATTGGGTTGACTACCAAGCATGCAGTCTGTTGCAATACATTAATGTTATAGCCAATCTTTTTATAAAGTTGTTTTTTTTTAGAACAGAACAACTGATTTGATATTAGTGAAACTACCAAATTTTAAGGTCTAATAGGTACAATTATTGCATTTTTATGGTAAAACCAAAGATCTCCAGTAGGACACACTGCGCTCATAAACAGTGATTGAGTACAATTTAGTTATTTCCAGAAAGACAGATACACTCATAGACAGATAGATTAATATATGGATGGATAAATAGATATATACAGTAAATATACATGTACGTAAATAGATAGATAGATACGTTTTGCCTCTTTCAAGTGCACTGCATCAGTCCTTCAAAATAATATCTAAGAATAGATTTCCGTAACAATTTAAATTGGTCAAACTATTATAAGGGACCAAAGTCTGTCGTATTGAATTGTCCTGGGTCTATTTGAATGCTTTCAGAGAGAGAGAGAGAGAGAGAGAGAGAGAGAGAGAGAGAGAGAGAGAGAGAGAGAGAACCTATCTTGTAGTAGCATGACCTGTATATTTTTTACTTTGTGATAGCTACCGGCTGTATGGATTTCAAATACCCGACTAACATTACATGTACAATTAATGCATTAAAATACTTACAGCTTCGTTTTTCGCCCATCTTTTCGTCTATATCTTGTCTCTATCTCTCGTGAATTGCGTCATTCAAAATGAACAACATAGTACACAGAACACATAACAAGAAACTCAAAATACGAAAGTAAAAAGTTAAAACACCGAAATCAAAACGGCATACTACAAAACACAATGTCACATATAGGCTTCCGTACTTTCTCAATATTTTTTGTAGTTGTTTAGGTTTAGAACCAGGGAATAAAATGTTGGTTTCCCTCTTATAATGAAGGTTATCTGAGCATTAAGATTATTTGAAAGTCAGCATGAAGGTATGAAAGTGCATTAAATATTTAGCTTGGCCTAAATGGAAAAAAACTGAAGAATACAAGCCTGGGAAAACCCACCCTCGCGATTTATATTGTAAACATTGGAAGTGTGTCATTTTGTTAGTAATAATACTGTATGTGTAAAAGGAAATATGCTTGCATTTGAGATTAAAATAATAACCTGCATAAAAACAATCATGTTTAAATATTTTATTTAATAATATGTAACAATATTTCTTATGGAATTGTATTATAATATTCCACTTAGGAAAAGGTACGCTATGGCCATGAAGGTAATAAAACCAATACTGCTAACTAGTCCATGCTTAGGAAGCCTCGGTCTGAATTACTGCTTAATATTCATGAGATAATATTAAGAAAGGCCTATACGGCTGGAATTTTGTATACTGATAGTCTAAATAGTGCTTGATATGAAACCTCTGTATAGCAATGCGACCAGAATTGCATTTGTGGTATTTTTGTATGCCAGATAGGTCATGTTAAGCAATATTTCATAGCATAGAAATTGTGATGTTTCCCATATCAATAAGTTAAAGAGTGTGCTTTTGGTCTAGGGCGAAGATTTGGTACCACTAAAATGCATTTAAGCCCCCCAGTGGCTTAGGCTGCTGTCCGTTCTAAGGCGGTGGTTCTGTTGTTGTTGACTTTTTGTTTATTGTTACTCCCATTGTGGGAGTCTGTAATTGTTCTATGTTTTGTTGTACGTTGCTTTATGTCCATTCTAGTATTGCAATCATCTTGATGGGGAAGAGAGAGCTGATTGCTTTGCTTAATTTGTCTTCCTGGTGTCTCGTGATGGTTGAGCGGCTCTTCCTGGCGGTGCCACGGGGTTGTCTGCAGTTTGTGATTGTGGTATTTCCTGATCATACTCACTTACTATTTTCAAAAGAACTGTCTCATTTAATAGGTCCATTTAAGTACCTACAACATATGTTTTGGTTGAGAAATAATAAAACTTATTTTCCATTACGCACTCTTATCTGGAGGTTGGGTATGAGAAGCCGTTTGACTGTTCGATAATACAATAGTACACTATCAAATGCATTTAAAAGTATGGGCAGCCATTTGTGCACCAAAATAGTCTTTTTAGGAACATTTTTGCCTTTACAATTACTATGCTGTTACATTTCTGCATCTCAGACGGGGACAGACAGGATTTTCATGGTTATATGATAATAGTTATCCGACCTTTTTCATATTTATTTTACCACTGTTAAATAAACTATTGTTTTTAGTAGATAAAAATTCCCTTGGTCCATACAATCACCCGCTGTTTCAAAGCTGCTGTAAAAATGGAAGATAAACATCTTTTAAACCATGATAAATTTCATTTATGTGTTAAACTGCTCTTTAGTTGTCCTGGTATTTAACTACGCAAGAGCTGGCATGGGATAGATTACTTAGTATCAGATTATCATGGTTTCATATTTTTACTTTTCAGCTACCCTTTCTAGTTTGCCATAGAAAATAAAATCAAATGTCTTAAATTATGTCCTAAACGTCTGTCTAACTGTATGCAGTGTTTAAACACATTCAATGTAAAAGTTATTTATTTATGTAAAAATATGCAATCAAAACCACTTCAGCGAGAGGATAAAAGTAAATAAGTAAGCACACATTTTTTTACGAGATATGCTTCCAAGCGATATATAAATAATTATCAAATATATTTTTGTGCAATAAATGTAGTTTTAATGAGATTTGAAGAAAAGAAATCTATAGATTTAATTTCAAAATGGGGGTGCCCTTATCTACATGCTTTAAAAATCAATAAGCAGTTTCCTTAGATGACCACCATCTGCCTCATTGTCATCAAGGTTGAATATGGACTACAGTTACACTTCAAAATATTTCTTAACAAATCAGATAGAAAAAACAAAAACAGAAATAATCACTAAAATGCTCATGATTTTGGACTTTAAAATACTTTCACTGTGATTTATAATCAAGTATTGATGATATAATACCTTTACAGGTAAAAATAATTGATTTCTAAATGTCTTGGTGAAGTCAAATTTTGCAACCCCTCTTCTTGGTCTCTTGTTTTGTTGTATGGGTTTGTATGTCTAATTAACAACTTAATTCATTCCTAATACATCAAGCGTCCTATCTAAAAGTAAACCAGTGATATCTTATGCATAGGGAAGTCTTGATCTATGTGTCTTGATCCACATCTGAATTAAGGGTGAGGTTGGCGCCGTTAAGCCGGTTTAAGCCCTCCAGTAAAATATTTTACTGACCGTTCCAAGGCGGTACTTCTTTTGTGGAACTTTTATGTTTTTGTTTTGTCTTGTGTTTGCTATGTCTTTGTGCGCATCTGTTTATATGTGCTTTGTGGTCACCTGCTGGGAAAGGGCTGACCTCTTGGCTCTCGTTTGTGGTGTCTCCTGCGAGTTTGTCACTTTTCCATTAGTATCTTGGGTCAGGTGTGGTACTTGATTGTATCGATTCATGATCTTTGCACCCTTACTTACTTTGGGAAGCATCTAAAAATAGGCAGATACCCTATCAAAGTGTCAGAGGTCCTTTCACGATTCAGAATAGGCAATCATGTATTACACAATTGGTACATGCAACATCGCCCGTTTTGTGGTGTTTTGCCCTTATTTCGCGGTTAGAATGGTGGTTAAGGCCAAATAAAAAATAAATGTGTTTCGAATAACGGATCCGAAAAAATAAGGTAGGTTAGACACACATATCTTTTTTATTTTTTTATTTTCTGGAATACTATAATTTTATACATTTTGAAAGGCATTTCACCTTTTTCCAGAAAACAAGACTTGTAGGCGTCACCAGTAAATTTAAGTCGGGTGGGGTTACCCTAAACACAGGTATTTTTTTTTATTTTGCCCGATTTAACTTACTACAGACATAGGGAACCAAGCATGACTATCTCTCTCTCTCTCTCTCTCTCTCTCTCTGTCAGCAAGATTATTGATAAACTTGACACACAGGATGCCGAGAATCTTACCAACAATGAATAAACAATAACATAATCGACAGTGGCGTGCTGGATATTCTGAAGATTTGACATGAATGTCACCTATTAGATGATAATGACAGCACCATAGCTAGGCCAAAGGTGGGTGGGTGGGTGGGTGTGGGGGGTAAATGCATTAAACTGGCAAAGGTATCGCCGTAGATTTCCCTTTTGATTATGCACAAAGAGCTCACACGAAGGCCTTCTTACATATGCAAAGCATCATCACAAAGTAACAATCAAATCATATCGACTGTCTATGGTAAAACAAATAAAACAGATACTTGTAGTCAGAGTTGCCATTCACCCTGCCAGTATACAGTTTCGGGCCACTATTGGGCCGCCAGCGAAACGCCATTCAAATGGCGTTTTGCTGACAGGCTAATGGTGGTCCTCTTGTAGATGTTTAATGGGAGTCTGATGTCTGGCCCATAGCCGTGCCATTAAAGTGGAAATTATAGCTGCATATAGACACAACCAGGCATGCAGACTGTCGCGCAATAATTAGACGGATGGCTGAGAATGGGTTTGCTCCCCCCTAGGGAATTTCGCAGACATATCCTATCTTGTAGAGAATTAAAAGTCGAGTCTTTTAAGAGACGTTTGCACTATGTGCTCCGGGGAGTTAGTCTGTAAGAGCTTGTAACATACGTTACTTAATCAAACTAAGAAAAAGTAAATTGAAAGATTGGGCTACAAATTAAAGACATTAAAATATTTATTTTTAAAAATCATTCATATAGTCTGCATACTGGGTATCTTAACTACGTATGACAGCCATTTGAACAAAATTGCAGCTTCCTAAGGTGTCATATGCGTTACATAAATCGGAAAACCCATTAAAATTTGCAAGTGTGGCTAACATCATTTACATTCACAATCTCTCTGTGTGTTTTGCTAAATGTTTTTAACCATGTCTGACTAGATTATGCAATTGGCTAACAGAAAAATTAAAGTTTGCTTCCCTAGCTTAACTGTTTTTTCTGGAATAAGCAATTAAACAACCCTACCCCTACCCAGTTTTGAGGTGAAATGTTTGGAATTAAAACTAAAGTAATATAGTTAAAAATATTTGCAGTTGATGAATGTGTTTCATTGTTTGGAATTTATTTGCTTATATGAAAAAACTCATAAATCTGCAAGTTTGTTACAAAATTTTTAATATCAGAGGCTGTAACATATGTTACCTGATGTAATAAATGGGCAAGCTCATTGTCTTTACGTAAGATATGCCTAAAATCTTTTAATCTCCTTGAGGGAATTTCGCAGACATATTCCTTCTTATAGTACAACTCAAGCTGCATCGAATAAGGGATGTTTGCAGTCTCTGAGTTGGGGCGTTAGTCTGAAACAGCGTGTTACATGCGTTACTGTATCAAATAAAGGAAATGTAGTTTGAAAGCTTGAGCTAAAATTGTGAAAAAAAACTCGCAGCTGTTGGATATCTTACATTGTTTAGGGATTTTAAACTGGCTCCTATGATAAAGACTTATAGATCTGCTAGTTGTCGTCAAGTTTTAAAGATCAGAGAGCGTTACATATGCTAGCGTGATAAGTAAAATCATCAAACAGTATTTTGACATCAAGCTGAGCAAGGGCCTGCTCCATCCTAATCCCCTTTGGAATTCTGCAGACAAATAACATCTTATGTAACTATTCAAGGTGCATTTAATAAGAAATGTTTGCACTCTGTAAGTGGTGGTGTTAGTCTGTAACAGCTTGTTACATATGTTACTATATTTTGAGAATAAGAAGTTTTGAATGTTTGAGCTAACAAAAAAAGATATTGAAATTATCTAATATATTGACATTCTCATAGTCTTTATACTGGATGTCTTTACTACATATGGAAGCTGTTTAACATTAATACGACTAACTTTGGTGTTATGTGCATTACATGAACCTAATTATAATTTAAAAGCTATAATTGTGGCTATCGTCATTTAGTCAAACAACTACTATGACTTGGTTTCAAGCTGTTTTATTAGATTTTACAAACATATATTCAATTGATGAATAGGAAAAACCAAGTTTTCTTTTCTTTCTTAAATATATTGTCTTATAGGAGCTAATACACAGCCCTACTCCCAGTTTTACAGAGAAGGGAATTTTGTTATTTCCGTTTAAGTAAAACACATGAAAGCGATTACAGCGTGTGGATATTTTTCATTTTCTTAGTCTGTCTTGCTCATATATCTGCAAGATGTCATTAAGTTTAAGATCAGGACACTTAATGTGTACTTATAAGTCTTTGGTGCCAAAACACTAGAAATTATATTAATTTCTGATAATCAAGCCCATGGACTGTTGTTACAGATGTTATCAATGACCTTTTGGACACATTTCCTAATACTGTGCATATAATGCTAAATATAGAGCCACAAATAGAAAAGATAGTTTTACATTTTTACAAGAAAATACAATAAATGAAATGGTCCAAAATATTTCTCATTGATTTAACACTCATGTTAAACATTTGTCGTTGTCTGCTTCTGTGGTAATCATTATTATCACACGCCTCCTTGCAACTAGTAGAATCATCACACAATATTCCAATCATTTACTGTCATTCAATTTTCCCACCAGTCTACTCAAAATTGATGAGCCATTATCAACTTTCCAATTTTGCCATTTATGGCTTGGAACATTCGGAAACTGATATGAATTCCTAATAGTTGGCTCTTTGAGTATGTGTTTCAAGTGATACTCTGCAAGTAGGAGAAAGACTAAAGCTTTACAAGGAGGAAAATTATGCCATTAAGAGCAATGAGTACCTGGACTGATGTACTTTGATATTTCTGTGATAAAGAATCATATCTTAGCTGGTTAACTTGTATAAATGTAGACTTTCCATACAAGCAACCCACATATTTTCATCTAATAATGTCTCTGCATTTATTATCTTTCCCAAAGCATTCAAAAACTTATTTGAAGTCTTAGTACTTCTGAAGTGCTGAAACCGAGGTAACTCTTTCCCTTCAGATAAAGGAACTAGATGTATCACAGCAGGTAAAGCAATGAAATACAGGATGAACAGAGCGCAAATTAGACCCTTTCAATTTAATGATTCACTAAGTTTCTTAGAGAATATCGCTTATTAAAGGATGTAACATATATAACTCGTCATAATAAATGAGCAAGGGCATTGTCGTTACATCCTTTTTGATTAAATAGTCAGAGGCAAGTGTTTTCAATTCCAGTGTTTTCAATGGATCATGAAATGAGGCACCTTATCAACTTGTTCACTCTGTATAAATCTTCCATAGAGCATGATATAGAACAACTGGTTATCCCATTCTACATTTAGTCCACTTTCCTTCTTTTGAATGCAACAGCTAATGATATGGCTGCAAAAACTGAGAAATCATAGGTTTTACATTATTTTAAGACATGCTTCAATGTACTGACATCAAAAACAACCAACTGCAAACATAATTGATGGCAATGTCCAACTTCATATTCTTTCTCTTAAACCAGATAACGTTCAAGGTGTAACAGAAATTGTTTCAGACGGTCTGCCAAAACCATCAAGAGTCAACATTGTAACTAAAGAAAACTAATAAAGTTCTTTGGGCGCAGCAAAATACTATTGATCTAAGACCTGAGGACTTTTAAAAGCACCAAAAGACTGGATAGGTTCCATGGCAAATGATGCAAAAAAGCAGCCTATCAAATTTCTGTTTGACCAATGTCAGAAATCTTAAAGTATTCTTAGAGGTACACGGTAGAGACATAGATTTTGTAAAATCAGAGCAAAGTTAACATTTGACTAGCACGGATGCAGAGGCAGCTGCAGTTAGATTGCTCTTGCCACTTCACAGGAAGAGATATATACCAGAGTCATACTCCATTGTATGCATATATGTGAAATGGCATTAAACCCATTTTAATCAGGTGTTTGATCCCATGACACTGACATGCTGTTTCTGCTTTTGAAGAATGCTTAGGATTCAAGTTTGGCTGAGTCAAGTTGTTTGACGCTGGCACTGGCCACACATACAAAGAAAATTAAGTCTTTTGATGGCAAAAGAGGAGGATCACACGAAATGCTTATAAGTGATGTTTGCCACAATTACCAATTTTAAAAAGTAATCTTAATTAATGTAACACATATAACACCATAGGAAGCTGTATATTTGTTAACAAATCTTTTCCTATGTATCAAAGGTATTCAGCATGCAAATTACATGAATAATTCAAACAAATAGATAGTTTTATGTCTTCTTTCTGTTTCTCAGACTTTCAATTCATTTATTCTTAAATTGATATGGTAACATACGTATCATACCATTACAGGCTAAACCCCTTGTTAATAGAGTGCAAACATCTCTTATTTGATGCAGCTTGAATTGTTCTTTAAGGTAGGATATGTCTGCACAATTCCCAAAGGGGTGGATAGGAACAGGATTGTACCCAATTTGCATTCCTAATACAATGCCATGATTCTACAGGTTGTGATGAAATGCGTGATTATTTTGCCATAGAAGCAGACACACTGATAGACATTGTGAGGGTGACTTGAATAAAGATTTGTTTTAGAATAATTTTATTTAATAGGAATATTTATTAAATTGTGTCATTTAAATGAGAACTATTATTTTCTATCTATATGTCTATATATTTTAATATTATAGGCATTAGGAAATATGTGATTGCAAAGGTTATATATAACATAGGTAACAATGTTCCACGGGCTTGTTATCAGCAATGACTGTAATTACTAAGACTAAGGTACCAGTGGCTAAAGATTAATAGGAACACATTTGAAAAACGGTATTTTTCTGAAATATCATCTTTTACTTCCAAGAAAATCTCCTAGCTCATTCATTATGCCATGTAACATACGTTACATTCTTTAATAAGTGCTCTGATCCTGATGTCAAACTTGCAAACGTATGATTCTTTATTACATTAGCAAGACAGTGCAAAAAATGAAAGATATCCTTGAGCGTCAAATATTTTCATATATTTTTCTTCAATAATAGATACCAAAATTGGATACTTAAAATTGGGGGTAGGGTTGTTTAATAGCTCATATCAAACAATGTATTTGAGATAGAAAAGCAAACTTTGTTTTTTTCTATCAGTCAAATAAGTATTTAAGTAAACTAAGATTAAAAACACTTGTAAAGATGCACAAATCGTCCGTAAAATGAATGATGTTAGTCACGATTTCAACTTTCAAAGAAAAATTTAATCTATGTAACGCATATAACACCATTGGAGGCTGCAATTTTGTTTAAAATGCTGCTTTTATGTAGCTTAGGCATCCAGCTTGCAAACTACATAAGAAATTTGAATAATTAGATGGTTTAATGTCTTCTTTCTGAAGCTCAAACTTTCATTTTGATTTTTTCCTTAGTTTGTTACAGTAACATATGTAACAGGCTGTCAGAGGCTAACGCCCCGGAGCACAGAGTGCAAACATCTCTTAAAAGATGCTGCTTGAAATTTTCTTCAAGATGGGTTATGTCTGCAAAATTCCCTAGGGGGGGGGGGGGAGCAGGACCTTTTTCAGCTCGAAGCCTAAATATCCATGTTATTTTTTTTTTTCAAAAAAAGATGAATAAAAAAATTGGTTACGGTTTTTAACTGATAAATTAAAGTAGGGTTCCCAACGGTTCTTTTGAATTTATAGACTTTGCATTATGTATCACCATATAATACTGGCTCTAGTAAGTTCTGCTAAATAATTTGCACTCATTTTGAGATTGATTGATGGCCATTTAACTTTTGAAGTCAAATTCGTCAATAAGGGAAAGTTTCGCATTTGGATTTGGAATATTCTTGTACAGGGGTCAAAATGTCATATTTGAGATTAAAAGTATATATGAACAGTTTTAACTTTTTTTTCTGATCACGTCACAATCGTTAGTGAGGATTTGTTATGTATAAACGGCTACCCATAGGCATACATTTAAAATGGGTATATATAAACGTTGTTAAGGTTGAAATCCGGTGTAATTATCCCCCCTTTTTGAAAATGCGCGTATGCACAACGCAAAAAAGTGTTTTCAAAGAGCCTAACGGCTTCCCATAGAAAATGCATGTTTTCTACGAAATGCAATTCGTGTCACATTACTATACAGCGTTTTCATGTGTGTTTGTATGTTTTGATTCTTTACGTCCCATCAACAATCTTTCAGTTAAACAGGGACGGGTCTTCTTGGGTTTAACCAGTACTAAGCTAGGATAAATGTGACATGCTCAAGGACCACAACGCAGTGACGCTGGTGAGGCTCAAACCCGTGGCCTCTCGGTCGCGAGTCAAGCACTCTACCATTAAGCCACTGCGATCCCCGAGTTTTCATGTCAATCAATATTAAGGCTTTCAATTTTCTTAACTTCAGCAAAGGGCTACGATTGCAGCAATAATTGTCGCGGAACCAAAATCCTCTATCTCCCAAGAAAACCTAATCCTTGCACCCGCTAAAATCCTCTATCTCTCAAGAAAAGTTTTCCTTAAATTTTAAACCTAATCATTGCACCTGGCAAAACCCTCTATCTCTCAAGAAACCTAATCCTTGCATCCGGTTATACCGGGTGCAAGGATTAGGTTTTCTTGAGATACCGCGACTATTATTGCTGCAATCGTAGATCTTCGCGCTACTTGTTATTGAATCTTAATATCCTCCAATTGTTTTCATGAGTATATCTCAGTCTTTTAGCATAATGAATTTTGTTGCTTTGTTTTGTTTGAGGCTTTATGCCCCGGTGGACAATTTTTCAGTCTTTTTTGGTATGGCTTTCTGGGTTTAACCAGTACTTAGCTATTTAAAACATGATAAGTAACCGTGTATACGTCCTTTGTTGTAAATTCTTCTGTGGGTGCAGTCATTATAATGTTTGTATGTATTCTTTAGCATAATATTTACCTTTATCAAGAATAGAGGGCTGGCTGTTTTGGCTATCTGGAACACTTATGTATGCCTGTTGTCTAGTTGAATTCCCGAGTCCCGTTATGAGAATGTTATCCACCTAGGCCCGTCACAAACCTACTGTACATCTTCAGAAGATGGCTTGGGATTTTGGATTTTGGAGTGATTGTTTTGCTTATCTGCGCCTTTGTTTTCACATACCTAAACCAGATTTTCTCAACATGAGGCTTACCTCTACTCTGTGGTGCGTTGAGATGGGTGCTTCGATTCATTGTGGCAGTCCCTGAGATTTCTGTTTTAGAGAGGTAGACAAATGTGTGTCTATTCGGATTAGTTAAAAGGCCTCCTTCGAGCTGAACATTTCTTGTACTTCAACAACAGCAGACTCTAGGGCGAAGATTTGGTACCAGTAAACTGCATTTAAGCCCCCCAGTGGCTTATGCTGCTGTCCGTTCTAAGGCGGTTGTTCTGTTGTTGTTGACTCTTTGTTTATTGTTACTCCCATTGTAGGAGTCTGTAATTGTTCTATGTTTGGTTGTACGTTACTTTATGTCCATTCTAGTATTGCAATCATCTTGATGGGGAAGAGAGAGAGAGCTGGTCGCTTTGCTTAATTTGTCTTCCTGGTGTCTCGTGATGGTTGAGTGGCCTCTTCCTTGCGGTGCCATGGGGTTGTCAGCGGTTTTTGATTGTGGTATTTCCTGATCATACTCACTTACTATTTTTGAACGTGTCCCAATGCGATATCATCCCACTACGTATACTATCCATTTTTTTTTTCAGTGAACCATAATTTATACAAATAAACATTTATACGTGTTTATGTCATAGTCGAGAATAGCAATAAAAGTGTAAACAAATATTCTTGAAAAAATCTCAGAAATTAATTATTACTCATTTGAAGAAATCATTATTAATGGTATAAGTAGACAGAATGGGGAGTAGACTAAATGTGAATAGACGAAGAGGGGATACACCGAGTGGCGTACAGTAGGTTTGATCTTAAAGTAGACCAACTTCTACCTGTACTCGTGAAGACCGCCTCATGAAAACATTTCTGAGGCCATTTTGTTTCAAAATAACGTTGATTAGAACATATCTCTATAAACATCTCAGATCACAAGCAGCGACGATGTTTAATGATGGACAGTCGCTTAGCGTGACTATGACATTTGGTTTTAAGTTTGGACAGTCGCTTAGCGTAACAATGACATTTGGTATTAAGTTTGGAAAGTCGCTTAGCGTAACTATGACATTTGGTTTTAAGTTTGGACAGTCGCTTAGCATAATTGTGACATTTGGTTTTAAGTTTGGACAGTCAATTAACGTAGCTATGACATATGGTTTTAATGGTTTTAAGTTTCGACAGTCGCTTAGCGAAACTATGCCATTTGATTTAAAGTTGTTTGAAACCATGGCGAGGTCAACATACATCGAACTCAGCATTTAATGTATTTTCTTAGCTGATAAGTGCATGTTGTTTTATTTTTCGAAACAGAACCAAAGCATTCTTTTCTCTACAATTTGATTATTAATTGGTAAACCCCACCACATTTATGTTACAAATAAGCTATGGCATGAGATTTCCAACAATGTGGTATATGCAACCAGCAACGGCTCAGACCAGCCTGCGCATACGCACAGCCTGATCAAAGCCTTTGCTAGTGCCTTGAATATTCTATGACTTTTAAACTACTGACCGAACAACATTTGGAGTTTCTCAGCTTTAAAGGAGACCGCACAATCTACACTTGTAAAACTTGCCAAAATGTTGGAAATCACATGTCGGAGCTCATATCACTTTCTTTGATATAAAATTTTGACAATGAAGAAGCGTAAAAATGACCATAAAATTGGCTTCATGGACATGTTTCAACGACAGAATGATAGAAAACATAGTAGTTGTTCTAGGGGGTTACTTGACACGCTCTCGACCGAACCTCGCCAACCATCTGACTTGGAATGAAATAAAGCAGATTCACTGAAATATATTGTTTAATTTTAATCACTCCAAGAAACCCCAAAAACAAAATGAGCCATGGCATGTGATTTCCAACAATGTGGCATTTCGACATGTGTAGACTCGGATGAGCCTCTGTAGCCTCCTTTTAAGCTTAGAAACTCCAAATGGTGTTCAGTCAGTCGCTTAACACTCATAGAATACTCAAGCGACTAGCAAAGGCTCTAATCAGACTGCGCGTATGCGCAGGCTGATCTGAGGCTTGCTGGTCGCACATACCACATTGTTGGAAATCTCACGCACTGGCTCATATATTGTTTAATCTAAATCCCTCCAAGAAACGTCAAAAACAAAATATCAACCATCAACGCGACCCCTTAGCGGTAGAAGGCTCTAAGTGCATTTATAATGTTTCAGAGAAAAACGCATTTAAAGATGTGTAGCTTCCTGAAACATCAGGTTTGCAATAGAAATGATCAGTGTTGATATATGGCACAGTGTATGGATGTATAGTTTTAATGACATTCGGTTCAGATATAAAGAGTTATTCCCAAATTTTGTAGATAAATCCTGTCATGGTGGATAAAATTAGCACTTTTATACCGCCTTTACCAACCTTAGCATGGAATATCTTGTGCTGTGCAAGGTCTACACTGATATAGGTCGTATTAAACAGTAACAACATTTCTACATTTATGTACAATCTATATATATATACTGAACCACACTTCTAACGCAAAATCTAACTGAACCATAAATATTACATATATTGTTTCATCCATTGTAACGCAATTTTATAAAAATTAAAAACACTTATTTATGAAAATGAAAGTATAACTTCATCAGTCAATCATTCCCTTTTAATCATAACCTGATTTGGTGAATGTCTGCCATAACACTTGAACGGTACAATGATTTCGGCAAGACCTCGTATATTAATTAAAGTTACATTCCTGAAACATTTTGCGTTGGAAGTGTGGGTCAGTATATATATATATATATTTATGTGACATCTTAATGTAAAAGTGTAACACCTCTATGTAAAAATCTATCATCTTTATGTAAGAATGTAACATCTATATTTAAGATGATTTGACATCATCATATAACAATGTGGTATCTTTCTATGGAAGAATGAAATCTCTCTATAAAAGACTATAATATATATATATATAAAAGTGTAATACCTCTATGTAAAAATCTATCAACTTTATGTAAGAATGTAACATCTATATTTAAGATGATTTGACATCATCATATAACAATGTCGTATCTTTCTATGGAAGAATGAAACCTCTCTATAAAAGACTACACTATGTCTATGTAAGGATGTGACATTATCTTTATATGAATCTGACATTTGTATGTAATAATCTGACATCTTTGCAAGAATATGATATTTACATGTAGAAAATGTGACATTTCTGCGCAAAGCTGTGACATCTCTATGTGAGATTATGACATATGTACGCTTAATACGTCATGTAATGATGCGATCTCTGTGTAAGGATGAGCCATTTCTATGGTAGATTATAAAATCTTATGATATTTATGTCACACCTTAATTTAAAAGTGTAATATCTCTATGTTATATTGTACATTCTTTATGTAATAATGTGACATCTCTATATATGAATGTGACATATCTGTATGTTAGAATGTGACATCTGCTTATACGAAAGTTGCATTTGTACGTTTGTGTAAATTTCGTCCACCACAAGAACAGCCATTTTTCACTGTTTCACAAATATTATTTCCAGAACACGAACAGAGGATCAAGATCAGAACAGACATCATTGTTGATCCTGATCTGGGTCCAAACTTTTTGCAAAGGTTTTAACAGACGACAATGTCACCGCTAGTAAAGAAAGAGTTAAGTCAATCAAAACAATACAATATTAACCCTTAAAGCACCAAGAAAAAAATGCATCTGAAAAGTCGTCTGCTGAAGTCGTCTGCTGCAAATAAATGCCTAACATTACTGACAAATTAAGTATAGAAGCAAACAGGGTGGACCCAGAACAGACTGCTCCTATGGGAGCAGTCTGATCTGGTCCACACTGTTTGTAACAGAGGCTTCTTAAACATTTCAGCAGACGAGAAAAGCAGACGAATTTTGTTGTGATTGGCGCATTAAGGGTTAATGCACTGTTTCTTCTCTTTCATCTCTTTCCTTTATTTGACCATTGAACACTTCTAACTTCATGTGAAATCTGATTAAAATAAGCGAACGTCTTGTTAATTGAGCTGGCAATTTCATGCTCTTAAATGGGCGGATCCAGAGAGGGGACAGGGTTATGGACCCCCCCCCCTGAAAAATAAAAAAATATAGGGTTTCTTAGCAATACTGGTCCAGATCCCCTGAAAAATCACGAATCTACCAAGCCAGCAATCAATGTTGGGCCATTATCGGCCCGCCAGTAGAACGCCATTTAAATGGCGTACGCGTTTCGATGCGGGCTGGTGATGGCCTAATAATAGTGATATTTGGATCCTTTATCCCCTTATCAACTAAAAAACTAAAAAACGCTATCAATTTTGGACCCCCTCTGACAAAACTTTCTGGATCCGCGCATATCTTATCTGAATATGTAGGTCTCTGGAGTGCTAAGCCGTCTACTCCAATTAAATTGAAAACAGATATTGTTCTAAGTACAGGAATGTTTAAAAACTATCAGAAATAGGTTCTATAGTCTAGTATCACATTTTACTGAAATTATGGTAAAGTTTATAATTCATTCCTAAAAGCGAAAGGTGTTATTTGCCAAGTAACACCTTTTAACTTTCAATAACTTTTACAATGATCAAAATTTGCTTCCAACAATAAGGTGTTAAAACATTTTTATGTGATATGTAGCACATTCAACGACAAATCAAACATCAAATAGCATTTTTTGCCTCTACCATAATTTTATATATGCACATCTATAGAACAAAATGAAATTATGTTACCATCCTTTCTGTACAATTAATACAGCCATTAAAATTTGTGAGATTAAAGATACAATACTAAGCATTGTAAAATTTAGAATATCTCATTTTTTGAAAATGTTAGTTTGCACCTTCTGTCGCTAAGGGGGCGAGTGGTACAGCTACAAAACGTATGTACAAATGAAGCAAAATTACTTTAAAGATTTGAGAAATGACATTAAAGATCTAACATTGCAATCATTGAACAAGTCAAAACAGTAAAAAGGAAGGACGGAATACAGCTGCTATCATATGGACCTTGACGCGAGAAAACCTGTCTTTGGGGGTTTGTGAACAACACAGGCGCAGACCAGCCTGCGCATCCGCGCAGTCTGATCAGCGCCTTTGTTTTTCGCCTTTTGGAAAGTATCACTTCCAAACTTGCTACAAGCGAAATTTCAACTTTCTAGCTAGTCTCTGTAGCTGAGCAGGCTGGTTTGAATCTCACTTTGTCGGAAACCCTAAAGACAGGTTTTCTCGCGTCGCCGCCCATATCCACTGCCATCAGAAATATAAATATGGTTTACCTTGCAGGCGCAATTAAGTCTACTCATCCTTTCTTTGATCCACCAGAGTTCACAATCTGACTACACGTTCACTTGTTTCGTGCCTAAATTTAGTCAGAGCAAAATGTTCATAATTTAAGTAATTTCCTTTCACGTGCTAAATTGTTTAACATCTTATCTTGATTGATTGAATATTGTGATACATATATTCCTTGAAGTACGTGAAGGTTCAGGGCAGTTTTATTTACTTTGTAAACTTTAAAATTAATACTTACAATAAGAGACTACTTCTGTGGACAAAAGAGACAACTGTAGGATTTTCTATTTTGATACACGAAATGTATTTGTTCTAAAAAAACATCAAAAGTATGTTGCATAGGCGTGTTAACATAATTGTACAACATGGTTACAACTCAACGTGCATACAACATGGAGAGTTGGTGAGATTTACAATAAAAACAAAACAATTTAATAATATAAGTAAATTGCATCCCTGAATGAAAAAAACTAGGTCACCTTTACTAATTTTGTAGCACATCACAACAAGCTAAAACTATTGATGACTCACATGTAAAAAAAGCTATGCCTTTACTTTCAGATGAATCCTTTATTTTTCACGATAAAATATAAAATACATATATGAATATGAAATAAAAAATGATTGTGATTATTTTACAGCTGCAAAGATCGCAATGCGTTGCATAGACATGATAACGTTATACTATACTTAAGGAATAAAGAAACGCAACAAACACTTTGAGTCATGGTAAGCATACAATATGATGCAAGTTTTTGGTGCAAACGATATTTATCCATGGGAGCAGTATGTGTCCCTCAAATTACAGCAGGTTCAACGTAATTATCGATTACGTAATTATTTTGGCATGCGTGTAACCAGCCTGACCCCCGTAGTTAACTGCTGAACAAGATCAATAAAAGCAAATGTTGAATCAACCATCGGTTAATTGATTTTAATGGCCTTGGAATAGATTGCGGATCAAGAAAATGATCAAATGGCGACCTTTCTGTAGGATTATGAAACGATTTAACGTCATTAAGGTCAACTCTAAATACTGCGTGAAAGTAAACTTTCTTTTCTGCTTGAGATTTATTCATTACACAGACGTTTTATTCAAAAATTAGGACTTGAGATCTTCAGACGTCAAAAAACCTCAATTCTGACATCAAAATTCGATATCCTACGTTTTAATTGTTTCCATAATGTTAACGTGTTTTTCTAATGATAAAATGGTCCAGTGACAAAGTTTAGGTTACAGTTAGCAAGTTTGGTGTTCACTCTGGGCATGTAATCAGATGTTTTCACTTGCATTATGCCGTGATTTGTTTGGCTAACGTCAATATAAACACCTTACCAGCGTATTTCAAAGTCAGTAAGTTCCCAAAAAAGCATGTTCTGGTGTCTCTAGGTTTATCTTATCCCGTATATTCACGAGGGACCCAAACTCGACGGCTCTAAGTGACGTTTATCGCTTATTCACTTCCATTGTGTATCTTGCCATTCAAGTAGCGTGTTTTGACGCACTATTTGACTGCATTATGAATATGATTGGACGTTTGTTTTATTTGCACATTGTCAAGTTGACGTCAAGTAACCAAGCATAGAAAAGACGGGGTTTCTTGATCTTTATTCTGATGTTAACGTCACATTTTAAGTTTTCATATGTTTTCATATTGTAGCGTAAAATGTAGCGTCAAAATGACGTTTTGGTATTTCATCACATGCTATTAATTCTCAATTAGAAATTTCAAAAGAGATTTCACCAAACCACCATTTAAACAAGCAAAAATTATATTTCCTTCTGTTGCGTTTCTTTATTCCTTAAGTATACAATGGTAACAACATGTAGAGCTTGTGAGATTTACAACAAACGTTACTCTAATAAAAAGATATGGTTAAATTGCATTCCTGAAAACTACTAGTTTGCCTCTTTACACCTGTTTTGAGCAGATTCGGACAAGTTAATCCAAGCTTAGAAAAACTGGGCTGCAGACCCATCCTAATAAGCAATTGAAAACTACTATACCTTTACTCAGAAATTCTGTCAAAAACTAGTCATTTGTTTATTTACTGAGTTGCTTACTGTCGTGCATTGGCTCCCGGTACTATTTGCTTAATAGGTGGCCAGGCTTGTGGCAATGATTGTAAAAATGAGGTAAAATTTGTAAATAAGCAAAGCATTGTTTCCAACAGAATATATGAGTCGAAGTATAGTGCGGTATACAGAAAAATAACTTGTTGCTGTGGACTTGTTGTTTATTGTTAAACCCATTGTGGGATTCTGTAATTGTTCTATGTTTTGTTGTAAGTTATTTATGTCCCTTCTAGTTTTGCAATCATCTTGATGGGGAAGAAAGAGCTAATTGCTTTGCTTAGTTTATCTTTCTAGTGTCTCGTGATTGTTGTGTGGTTCTTCCTCGCGGTGCCATGGGTTAGTCTGCAGTTTGTGATTGTGGTATTTCCTGACCATACTCACTTACTATTTATAATGATGATTTTACAAGTTATAAAACTAATGACTTTATTTTCAGATGAATTCATATTACCTTTTAGCATGAACTAGAATAAAATATCTGAAAATATAAATATGAAACAAATGTAATGATACAACTCACATAAGGCACTATATAATATCAACTTTTACAATTAGAAAGTTGAACCCTTAAAAATATTTACAATATATATTATACAAAACTGATGTGTACTTAAAACACAAAAACCTAGCTGAGATCTGACCAAAACAGCTCATGTAGCTTGCTGCCACCCTACATATACTGTATATACCTACAATAGGTCACAAATAGTAACTGTTAATTTGGGCGTGTACCAACAGCGCAGATAATATACAGTAATGGGGTTTCATTTGTGCAGATTCCATGTAGTGAAAAGCGCAGATAACATTATAGCAAGGAAGGCTTTAATTAATTAAGTATTTTAGAAAAACAAATGTTAACATGTACAAAATGCGCGTGATTTTGTATCAAATGGGATGAGTTTGACCATGTGTGAGTTTTAACGAATTTTGCATCATAAAAGTAATTTCTCATATGAAAAGTAACATTTCTTATTTTAAACATTCAATCCCCTTAGCTGATTCTCTTGCAACGAGTTGCACATTCTGATGTCTATATGTTGGCGTAAGACTTTCACAAAATAAAAAGTCCTATGAAAGAGGTCATTAAAACTTCCTGAAAGTTTAAAGATATTCCTCCTTTAAGTGAAATTTATGTTCATTTGAGTGATGAAAAAAATCAAAGCTTTTCACTACAAAACATCTGCGCTTTCGTTAAATAATATGATATACTAATCCCTCCTTTAATAATGCCCTGATTAATTTACCTAGAATAAATGTGTCATTCATTGCATGTTGAGCTGCACGCAATTGGTGCATTCCAAATGAGTGAAAAGTCCAAATACAAGTAATACAGAGTTATATACTGCAAAATTATGAGAAATACACAGGGTCTGTTCCAGACGTTCATGGAAAAAGTACTAGAGATTTATTTCCATTAAATCTTTAGACAGCTAAATAATGTTTTCCCAAAATACTATATCCATCGTATAAAAGGAATAATATGGCTTTTGACGCAAACGTCTTAAAGGATCGTTTTATCCAACCCCAGGCTCACAGAAAGTGTGTTAAACTAGTCTGGTGCAGTACAAAAGACAAAGTAGCATCACACGACCTAAACTATCTATCAAAAGCTAGAAGAATGTGTAAATAAAGAGTGGTAATTAGTTGAACTAGCTCCCAAAAGGTCAACCAAATTTTGTTCCCTGGTCACACCCGGGAATTTGAGAGATAGCACTCTCCACATAGAATATAATATGTGTTTTGAAAAATTATTATTTTCATTTCTTGGAATTCATCAGCTTTGTCACACGGAATTAAAGATAACCAGTTGTTTTGAAAGGATTATGTCCAGACACAATTTACTATATACGTGTGTCTATTCTGGTACCGATGGCAAATGACCAATAGCATGATGCTGCAAACTCTCACTAGATTCCACAAGGTTGCAAAAGAAAATGCAACAAGTTAAGGAAGGTCAAATTGATTTTTCATCAAACAAGCTGCATTGGTAATTGCAATGTCCATGCTCAGTTTTAGGTCTTATCTACAAATGCCCTCGCAGACATATTAACAGTTTTTTTTCTACTTAGAATACAATGTGAATCTGACTTTCGTCTTCATTTGTGAAAAATAAACAAATTATCAGTTCTTAACCCAGTTAAGCTTAGAGACCTTTTTGTGGGATGTCGGCAAACAGCACAGACCGCAGAACGTGGCGTCTGATCTTGGTATCCACTGTTTTCTTGCAGAGTGTTCTATTAGAATTTGAATAAAGATGAAAAATGCCACTTTTCACCCCTAAGAACAAATGGACTGTTCCAGTTGACAACGGTGGGAAATTCCATTCCACTTAAATGGGTTATAAAAGGTTAGCCTATCCATTATGCTACCAATTGTCCCCTTTTCGATTTTTCTACAATTTTTCTCGCATTTGTGAACTATTCTTAAATTGCTTTCCAATGCTAATAACAATACAGATGCACAGCGGCACCCTGAACCGTTTGGTCATATGACTCCATACATTCCTCGCTAACTTTGTTTCGAGCTGTTTCAAAATCCTTAGTGCTTGTGTGGGCCTCATAAACACCCCAGCCACTGCCATAACTATCAGGAATGTAAGCGTCAAAATATGCGGTGCCTGAAGAAGGTAGATTTAGATTGTCAACTGAGAAGCTTTTAATATTTTCTGATATTTCTCGAATCTGACATGTATAGTTAAATGGGGAAACAACTCTGATTTTGACTCGAGTGCAGTCTTCTTCATCGCTTTGTTCCAGTTTTCCGCTGCATTTATATTCAGCACATATGTATTGACTAGTCTCTGAAGCCCCTATTTCATATTCCCTTATGCCAAACAAGAAGTCTTTAACTTGCATGAGAACGCCGCCAAAACTAAATACATGAAATCTAACGGATGTATAAGGTGTAATTGACGTTGTTTGAAAAGTTACTTTCAGTTTGATGACGCACATCATATACAAGGAGCCTCGTTTTGGGTACCATACTTTATCCATTAAATCACGATTCTCCCCAATTGGCAGACCACCCGGTGAGAAATACTGTGAAGTATAAATATCTGGTGTTGACAGTTTGTGGAATCGTAAGTGACTACTTGAATCGAAGCATTTATACAAATTTTTGTAAAAAGGTCCAAAGGTACTCGCAACCATGATGATATTTATGGTGGTATTGTTTTCCTCAAGTTCATAGTTTATATCCTGGTCCGGTGGATATGGCTGTGCAGCGTTTAATTTGTATGTGTAATCAGCAAGGTAAGAAAATGACTGGTATGTTGTAAGTGATATGGATGCTACTTTATTGTTGCATGGAATTGCAAAGCACTTATATCTTAATTTCCATGAAGACGTAAATTGGAAAGGTATATTTAAGGTGATCAATGTCTGCTTTGACACCAATCGAAGTGCGATTTCATAGTTTGTTTTGTCATCTATTACTTCTTCTGATAAGCTTTCGTCTTTGTAAATGCGTGATTTTAGATAACAAACAGAACCTTGCGTGTATTTTAAGATTTGGTCAATATTGAACAAAACATTTCTAGATACGGTACTCATATCTATGTTACCTATAGCATAATAAGCTTGGCGCCGTTTCCTTGTGCTAGCCTGAACACTAGGTGTTAAAGGTTCCCAAATCCCTGTAACTGTATTCAACTTCCACAGAGTGAAATTTCCAGCAGCCTGGTCTGGAAAGCTCACCTCTATTACCCCATCCACAAATAAGTCATTACCAGCTTCATCTTGAAATTGTAGGTTAAAGATACCTTTCGATTCCAAATCAATAGTAGAGCCCTCCTCATCTATAAACTGAAATACGCCTGGGATAGCATCTTGAGTATTGTCATCTGTTGGGTCAATAAATGTAACGACAGAAGACACCATTCCCGTGTACATGCTACCGTCACTCCTATAGAATGAGTTGGCAGGTACTTTAACCTGAGCTACAGGACTACTAGATTCGTCATTTGGGCTGCCTAAGCTCAAAACTGCTTCAGTGGTAGAATCTATGTATACGGGGTCTGACAATGCTATCATTTGAATTATAACAGAAATAGTACCACCCATCCCATTAGATATGGAAACCACCTTTGTCGTATCAATATAAGTATTGCTGTATGTATCTTTAATAGTAAAAACTGCTTTGTCAATTGAATCAGAAACTGTGATGTAAAAATTGCCAGTGTAACTTGTAGACGTTTCAAGATCACCGTTCAACCAAACTTCTGCATACTGCACAGGTGACCCAGATCTAGCACTGATAACCTTACCTGATACTTGAACAGATGCTGTTGTGTCACAAGAGCCACACGAACATGCCTTAATCACAACCAACTCAACTTCATAGCCAGTACAATTAACAAATTTACTTTCAAACTGTGATGGGATGCAACATGATTTTGAATTGTCACTACATTGTTCATCCATCTTTGTATTTGCTGATCTACATGGTTTGGACGCACAATCACCTACTTCATATAAAGTTGAGCTTCTTCCTGACTGTGCACAAGCTTCGGGTAACTTTACTTGTTTCTGTTGTAAAGCATCTTCACAAAAATCATCTTTGCTATCTGTCAATGAAAGAACATCCACCTTTTAGGGGATAACTGTATTCAAAATTTTCATTTGGGGAGGTATATTGACGGGTATACGGTCGGAAATTTAGTTTTACGGCGACGCGTAAGCGGAGCCGTAAAACCTGATTTCCGAACGTATATCCGACGATATACATCCCCAAATGAAAATTTTGAATTCTAATGCACTTCTGCAGTTTCTCCTCATATTTGAGCGTTGCAAGCTGCGTAATGCATCTTCGCTATCTGTCAATGAAATAACATCCACCACTGTACAATAAATAGAGGATCTTACATGAGTGCTCATGTTTTATTGAATTTATTAAATGAGATGGGGAAAAGAGATAAAATGCGAGGCTTGCCGAGCAATATATCTCTTTTTCGCAACCAGTTTAATAAATTAAATAATACAAGAGCACGAATGTTGGATTCTATTTATCATATGACAAATACTTTGAAATCTCATCTCTGGCGTAAAAACGTTATGATTTTGTCATCATGAAGGCAACGTTGTAATGGACGTCGTAACGTTTCCCGTAAATCTTTAAACAACTAGTGGTTTATCGATTTTATTGTATGGCGTTATTTCACCCCCAGACGCGACGTCATATGATAACATACAGTAAAACCAGTGTAAAACGGCCACTCAAAAAAAAATCTAAATAACAAATGGTAGCTTAATGAAGGTTAAAAGTATTGCAGAATGGTCGCACTGAAGGGGAGCATTCTGCAATACTTTTGACCTGCATTAAAAGATTATTGGCATTGAAAACCAGTTTTCTGTCTTTTGAGTGGGGCTGTTTTACACAGGTTTTACTGTATGTGATCTGTTCTTTACTGAAGTGTCAATTAGTCACGATGAGTATTTCTATTTAGTTCTCTTGGATGAAGCAGAGCGAACTTGTACAAGAAACAGCATTTTCGAAAGTTAAGCAATGACAATGGACTGAACTTACCAGAAACAAAGAGATTTCATGTTACATTGATGATGTCATTATATGACTTTATTGTGTATGCTTATAATTATGTTTTCTACAATTTTCTAACAAGTAATTAATACATTAAGTGACACAACGCACACCCAATCTTTGCAAATGCCCATACTTGATTTAAGTGCCAGTCATTTTGACTCAGTAGTCAGGGATCATCTTGAGTTCATGTTTTCTTTGTCAGGTTAGTAACTTGTTCGCCCTATTCCAGCTCATTGGATTTTAACTCATCACAGGTGTTATATACGATTAAAACGGTTAAAATCCTTAGTGGGTGCGGCAACGTTAAAAGCAAGTACATCCGAAATGCAAGCCATTATTTTATCATGTAACATGCCACAAATCTAATCAAAACGAATTAATAATAAGAAAGTTACAAATGTTTGTATAGAAGATAATAGAAAGCAATGTAGGATGGCCATTTTTAGGATTGAGATGTCACACATGCATAAACAAATATGCATAAACACATTGACTAGTTTCTTGCAATTTCTGTTTTTTACGTTTTGCATTTTTATTGATTCTTCTGTTGAAATAGCTGATTGTGTAAAAACTGTATTTTTAGCATTGAAATTGGGAATTTTATTGGCTTTTCAAAGTTTACAGGAAGTTAATTAAATATTCAAAATGGCTGCCTCCATTGGCTAAATAGAAGTCCGAATTTGGTTTTCAAATTGTTCTAATTTTCTTATTTTATAGCTGACTTTGATTGGGTTTATGGCAGATCGAATTAGGGGTTGCATGTCTGACTGACTCCTTTTTTAATGGTGCCGTCCCCTTTAAGAGGAGATTAAAGATTCGTTAGAAGGCAAGAAGATGGGCCACACTGTGGTTTTGGTTATGGAGCCAGAGGAAAATACAGTAAACATTGTCTCTGCTGGGAAGCATTTTTCAAATACTTACCTGTCTGATTTGAGTATTGTGGGTACATGTGACACATTTGTTTACCAAATGTGTCACAAGTCATGTGATTCGCCGGATTGGCTGTTTCAATCTTGTTTATAAAGCTGCTTCATCAGGTGTCACTGAAACCGCTTCTATGTAAATGTCATGCGAAGAATGTTTTCAAAAATGTTTTAGTGCATATAATATGATCCATCTATGGCTAAATACTGTAACACATATCATTGCTATGGTTTGGCTATCAAAGATGACTAGATATCTCCATAGAAGGTTTATTTAGAGGAATTTAATGCTTGTTACTTTTTAACGTAGGTGTTTTGAGTAATGCATACAGCGTAACAACACAAACCCGACTTTTCGGGCATGATGTGTCTTAGCAGATAGGTCGATCCATTGAGTATCGCGCCTGCGCAGACAATGATACAGTAAATTGTAAAATTTAACAAGTCATTCCTCTCAATGACAGATATAAGTGGGACAATCAATGAAATACTTTACATTCGTTAAGAAAATGGATCTTATGAACCGATTTATTTTTTTGGGGTACTCAGATCACAATTTCTTTGATTTTAAAGCTGCATACTCTGTAACTATACACATTTTTCGAAAAAAAAATATTTTCTTTTTAAATCATTTGTAAAAGTAGAATAAAGTTATGTTGTCACAATAAATCTAATTTCTACAGCTGAAAACTGCATGGAAAAGTGAATTGTCTTATAAAAACAGGTGTTTTTCTCTTGTTTGTAATTATTTGCGTCCCTCCAATAATTCTATACAGGTAATTTTTTACATAAATGCTGTTGCTTTGGCACTAATAATTTGTAAATAATTACGAAAAAGGTATACCTGAACTTTAGTATTTTTAATGTGTTCTTGAAAAATAGAAACATTATTTCTAAAATGAAAAGATCAAAACTTACAGACTATGCAGCTTTAAAGGCCAAAAGAAATACACACTCTGCATAATAGACCTGAATTTATGTGCAATTTTTGGCTAACAAGCACCCTGTACTAGTGCCCCCTGTCAGATATCAATTGACAATTTTTGATGATTACATATTTTGATGCTCAAAAATTTGTCAACTTTCAAACTAGTTGACTTTGATCAAAGATTTCACCCTCTTTGGCTATTTTGTTATCTGTATCTGTTTAGCGGGAGAATCTAATACTGGCATCTACAACCACGGTGTTTAAATAGGTACTACCCGTACAAGTCGTCATACCTCTCACACTTAATGTTGCTTTGTTAGAGTAAATCCCTCTTCCTTCTGTGTTGGCTCTACATGTGTATTCTCCAGAATTTGATTGTTGAACATTCTTCATCTCCAGTCCTGTACCATTGTCAGTATAAAGGCTTCTGTCTAGCAATACGGAATTGTGGAACCTAAATTTGCAAATTTAAAAGTTAAGTAATGGCCAGTATATATCTTGCTCTTAAAAATCGAAATGGGAAAAATTAAAACTCAAAGATCCAAGATCTAGATTGCAATGAGCAATAACATAACACAACTTTTAATTAGACATGGTCTAAAACATGCAATAGTATACCATTTTCTTGCACACCTGATAGCGATATCTGAGATTTTACCCTGAGATAGATCTTACCCATGTTATCTCACCTAGCTGTCACGTGGGAGCTGTACTTTGGTTGTATTAAAACTCCCATACATGGTCGTGTAGTGATGTCATTGGTATGTTAAATTGATATCATCATATCATGTCGCATCTCAGCGTATTCAGGAACGTCTGGCAGCATTTTTAAATATAAAATTCGGTATTTAATGGTAAGCAAGATAAAGCATTCATTATTCATATGAGCGTGGTATAGAAACATCCGTCCCTCAGGATCACCGTTTGTCATCACTCTGCAAGCCTTGTAATACCAATTGGTGATCCTCGGGATAGATTTTTCAATCCCACCCTCAGACGCATGAGGGTTTTTTATATTTCTGTCAGGAAGCTTATGTCACGAGCCATATCCGTTTAAAATGGTGAACACAGATCTGTTTTACTTTTCTGGCCAAGCTTGTAATATGAAGTTGAAGATTTAGGCTGAAAAGCTAAATAAGGTTTGAGAATCTAGGGCGAAGATTTAGTACCAGTAAAATGCATTTAAGCCCCCGGTGGCTAAGGCTGCTGTCCGTTCTAAGGCAGTGGTTCTGTTGTTAATTCGTTGTTTAGTGTTACTCCAATTGTGGGAGTCTGTCATTGTTCTATGTTTTGTTGTACATTACTTTATGTCCATTATAGTTTTGCAATCAACTTGATGGGGAAGAGAGAGCTGGTTGCTTTGCTTCGTTTGTCTTCCTGGTGTCTCATGATTGTTGTGTGGCTCTTTATCGTGGTGCCATGGGTTGGTCTTCAGTTTGTGATTGTGGTTTTTCCTGATCATACTCACTTACTATTTTTTATCATAGTCGGCCCAAATACTCATCATCTGTTTGGCAGTAATATACTGGGGCGTGTGGCCTTGGTGATACTTTCTACAGACATTTTAACCGTTCAATTACTTTCAATTTTTGTCTGACAACTTGACAGTAAAACATAATGTTTTGAAAAGCAAGTTCTCAATGTATATGCAATGAACTGTCCAGTTCAAATTTTAATTTTCTCACAACTAGGCTGGTTTTCTTGATATTTGAATTATACGAGATATAATGGATGGTTCAGAATAGCCAAAACGCCAAGTTTCCTCGCTTAACGTCATGGCGATATTCGTTCAACGTTAGACAAACGTTAGTGAACAAACAACGTTATTGGATCTCGTTGATGTTGGTCCGCCCAAATAGAGAGTGTGTGGGCTTGGCTTAAATAGATCCCTTCATGAAGCTATGAAGAACATCTCACATGTAAAGGTTCATGTAAAGGCTTGCAGTGGAAAAGTAAATTTTAAAGACTAAAGGCATACATATGCTCATGACAATATCTCACCATTCATAGTATGTGATGGCTGGGGTACCAATTGCTGAGCAACAGAACAAAACGTCCTCACCAATGATCCTGTATTTTGACTGCGGTTGTTCTATTATGCGAGGCAGAACTAAAAGTAAAAATATAACTATCTTAGTTCCTAATCCAATAGATACAATGCATTAGAAAAGTATGATAAATAACAATTGGGATACATTCTGATTTTACCTCAAATCTAATGTCATCTCACGAGGAAGACGAAATAAGAAGCTATATTTGGGGTGGCAAAACAATATCAAAAGAATGAAATAGACGTGGTAGTGTCAAATAGTTTGGTGACCATAAACCATAACTTGATGACTTAAATTGGTGACATAAGAACATTAATAAAACGTGTGTTTTAATATCATGTTTAAATATTATTTTCCTTAAAAATGGATATTATGAAAACTTTGATAATATACACAGCATCAAATGTTAAGCACCACCTTAACGTTTTTACAGTGACGGTTTTCATGTATGATTTTTTTCAAAAGAACAATCAATTTGTAAAATATTGTTACCAAAGTATTACCTTGGTCTGTCATGCCTGTCATAATGCCATTTGATACTTTTGATAAGATTCTATGGTTTCCTCTATGCACCAACCCCCATTTTGAGGGTATACCCTGAAAAGCGTCATAGCAGACACAAAAGTGTTTTCTTTGAGTTTGTTTTAACGCGAAATAAACTTGACCTTTTTCAAGACTAGCGTAAAAAGGGTTATGGCGAACTAAAGGTTTCTTGCCATTCTTAACATCTCAATATCTTTTGTTCTATCAGAGAAATTAATCTGAAATGTACAGACAGAACATGCTCTGGGTTATTTAATGATTGACACTAACACTTTTTTTTTTATCTCGTAGCAGTATGAAAATGCCACTATGGGACAGTAAATAGGGACATTTTTAAAGGTAAGCGTGCATTTGCCATGCCTAGTCGTTAGCCTTAATGCTAATCGAGTCAAAGTTTGGTTTGCTGTAAATCGTCACTACTTTATCTAATTTCATAAATATAACTAGTTTAAATAAATACATGGAAAGCTTCATTGTTTTTTCTTGGAAATATTTAGGTGGTGCTTTACTTTTGACGCCGTGTATAGAAGGGTTTGTAATATTGGCATATTCTGAAAGTTTTTGCTTAACATGGCTTGATATGTCAGAGGATTGGCCAATGTACCACCGACACAGATTTCTGCTCTGTATCAGAAAGTTCTCTCACAACTGTAAATGAAACAACCATATATAGAAGAATGACAGCTTACCTTCAAAGTCCAAATAAATTGTCTGATAGGCGGCGGTGATTTGAACGATCTCATCTTGAAACCCGTCTCGTGTCACAATCACTGTCGAAGTAATGCATGTGTCATCCAGGCTGAAAAACCCAGTTGAATTACTCTGCGCAATAACTCTCAAAGGAGCCGTTTCAGCAGCTAATGAAGCAAAGCTTACTGGATTGCCGGCAGTAGATAATATTCTACCCATGATATTGGAAGATTCACAAACACATGTGTCACATGCTGCATTTAGTATTCCGACAGAACATGTCATTCCACAATCTGTATAAGGAAGAATACACTGCAATTAAGTAAGTAGAAAGGCATAGTTCTGCAATTCTATATCTATATTAGAATTTCGATATTTAAAACATTTTGATTACTCTTTTGTCTTACAGCTGCATTTATTCTTAACATTACAAGACCCTGGCTGGTGTTCAATTGTTTGGCGACTAATAAGGTCTCAAATGTTTGCTTCTATACTTTGTTACAAACGTCGAATGAAAACAAAATGTCGTCCAACACCCTTTTATTTGAAAATGAGCCCATCCATGGTGGAACAGTTCACTCATCATATTTTGGTGCGACAATTGTCATTTTAAAGAAGCATTTTGTGTGAGATAATATGAACTTTAACACCTCCATATTGTGGGCGCACAAAAAGTTTGGTACAGCCAAATTTCAGCTTCACATATTTCTGTTGTTTATTCTATGTCGCATGGCATCGTTTTAGGTATAGGATTCGTTGATGAGTTCTGATCTTGCTTTAATTGCAGTAAAAATCCACATTTATATGCCTGCTCGTTGCTTTGATCCATTGCTGGGAAAATATGGTGAATGATAGAATTCAGAATGAGGGTTTTAAGGCACTCGTTTGGGTGTACGTAAGACGCTATGTTACCTTTGCAGAATACTGGTTACCAAGTCTTTTCCATACAGGGAAAACAAAACAGAAAATGACCTTTGCTCTCTTTGTTAACAAGAATAGGAAACAATATCTCATCTCTTTTTCTATTGTACAAACACAACTGAATTTGGAACACTTTGAAGCCTTGGTTGCAGAGACAAGCTTATATAACATTAAACTTAAAAATTAGAAATATCTTGTTTTAAAAACAAGTAGACACATTAATGACATATGTGGCCATAGCAGAAAAAAATATTTATAGAACAAACTTTCATCAAATGCTCTAAGTGTTGATAATTCTAAATTCAATCTAAACGGGAACTTTCAGAGTGCAATGTTTATTTCAAAAATTGATAACAAGCTTGAGGAATTTTATTAAAGTTTTGAGGAATTTTATAAAAAAGTCTCTGCTTCACGCATACTATATCAATTTATCAAGGGGAGCCTATGCAAATTATAAATTACATAATTTATGAAGATTTTTTGTCCATCAAAATATCAATAATGTTAAAGCAAGTCAAATACTTATAGATAACACGCTGCTCTGTGTGTTCTGGCATTGTAGAATACATCTCTTGTGTGCTTATGGGTGAGAGAGCATGTGTGGATCCAGAAAGTGTAGTCAAAGGGGGTCCAACTTTGACAACCTTTTATTATTTTTTTAGTTGATTATGGGAGAGAGGATCCAAATGCCACTATACACGTGCTGATGATGTTCTAAAATTAAATGCTGGCTTGGTAGCTTTGTCTTTTTTTCAGGGGATCCGTACCAATATTGCTAAGAAACCCTATATTTTGTGATTTTTCAGAGGGGGTCCGTACCCCTGTCCCCCTCTGGATCCGCCCATGGAGAGTGTATGTGTGGGAGGAAGAGAATTTTATACCAGTTGGCATCACTTATACTGAATTATCGAAGTTAACATCATCTGAACTTGCTTTACAAAATTAATGTGTGTAATGTCTTAATTGTACAGAGGTTTACAGAATACAATGTACTTGTGTGTCAATATAATATGTACTTTTTAGATAGCCAGCAAAACATTTTGCAAATCTTAGTAAAAGAAAACACTTGACATAAAAATACATCCATCTGGCACAACATTGGTTGTTGAAATACCCCATAAACTATTTACATATGTGTACATTTAATTGGAGACTATACAGCAGTTAATTGAAAGTTCAACAATATTGTACTTAAGAATTGCACTCGTATGACACCATAGTAATGGTGAATTTTGAGTGAATTAAAGTTTTCAATTCTATGGGTTGTTGTTTATAGAACATTGTATCAGTATTTTTCTATTTTCAACTATTTGTAAGGTGCTCTAAACAATGCCCTCCCAGACCCTTAGGTACCAATTGACCGGGAGAATAAATGAGTTACCTGATTGTAACTGAAAAAAAACTTTTGCATATGTCTTTTATGAGTTAAATCTGTTTTGCATGTACTGTTAGTTCCATGTTTAGATTTGGTGGTATTTACATGTATTCCCGGTACTTTGTAGACGGGAAGTGGTAGATATTGGTGTTAATGATATATAGAAAAACATGTGTTATGCCTAAAGGACAATAGAATTCGATCATTTTTAAGTATTCGACATGCAGATGGCGATTTATGTAAGCATTCAGGAATAGATTTGAGTACCGATCTCAATGATCGGTACTCAAATCTATTCCTAAATGCTTACATAAATCGCCATGCACATACTGAATACATTAAAAATGATCTAATTCTATAGCCCTTTAGGCATAAGGCATGTTTTTCTATATAGTATAAACACCAATATCTACCACTTCCGGTCTACGAAGTACCGGCAATACACGTAAATACCACCAAATCGACGTATACATTTACCAGTGTGAATTGGGCAGTCAAAATATTCACTTGCACTCACCTGGGCAGTTCCATTCATTACAAGTTATCTGTTGGATAGTCTCTCCCACACAGTCAAGGTCAATACCAGAACCTTTGTTGCACTGTCGAGAACGGGATCGCAAACCACCACCGCAGGTGGCTCTGCAATCTGCCCACTGTGACCATGTTGTCCATTTACCATATACTAAAATAACAACAAAAAGTATAGGTACGAGGGACGTTTTTTATGTTCGTAGAGAGGTAGATTTAAAGAAAACGGCGAAAGTAAATGCATACATCATGCATATATTTGGAAAGATTGAGCCTTTATCTATACATGCAACCTAAAATTATTTCAAAATGCATTACTTTAATGTCTTCTAAGTGGCAAATACATACCTATATATCGCACACTGGAAATATGGAAGAAATACGACATTTATTGATTTAGTCTCTGGCAGAACGTTAGTAACAATTGCATGAAAATGGGTCCATATGCCATACACAGCTTCTGAAAATTTGGCTGCAGATCAAGGACACCACGTGCTACAATATTATATAAACATTATAGCAAATACGCAGCAATTATTGGATATGGAAGATTTGTTTGGAACCTCAGCAAATTGAACAGTAGGCATATAAACTTTTATTGTAAAATTTGACACAAGTGGAAGTTGGATACGGGCTTTTTAATGTGACTTAATATGATAGATGTAAAGTAGTATTTTATTTTTCTTGTTTATATGGTAGATGAAAGTGTTATGGTAACTTTCATGCCAAAACAAAGTTAATGCTTTTGTTTTATTAGAAATTAACTGCAAAATAAATAGCCTAGGGGTTACTAAAATCCCGTATTTTGTACATAAATGACGTCATGGAGCGTTACTATATTTAGAAAATACATTAAAACTGCTTTTGTGCCTCTAAACAGGTGTTGAAATCACTTCAATTAGAAAAAATATGCAAATCCGATTGTTATTGTGTTTTCTACACGGGGTTAATTTACCCCACCCACTTTTTATAACATGGGGGTATGCCAGTACCGGAAGCTGCCAGTTACACACTTAAATCGATACATCAATATAACTGCTGACGAATGATTGAGTATATCATGTGCTATGCAAAACAAGAAGAAATTTTAAAATTTGTTCATAATCGTAATTTTAACAGATTTAATAACTAGCACTTGACTGTGATTATTTTGATATATTGGTGGGTGTTTTAAAATCATTATAGAAGAGCAAACAACATACTTATAGTTTTGCTGCACTTGTCTACGATCAGCGTTTGAATAATTTATTTTGATGGTGCAAAAGAAAAATCGGCTTGAAAGATGCTTATATCACCATAGCAAATGGAACTCAACAGCGTCTAATTTCCTGCTTGCTGCGTGGTTAAAATGGCATTGATTTCGACCAGTGTCCTTTTCTATGCCTATTCAAAGCTATATATCTTGACCGAACTAAGCGCTAATTGTGTAAAAATTACATCAGTTGATAGACAAAAGCTAGACTTTTCAAAATATATATACTTATGGTACCGTAAATTCTATATTTGTAGAGATACAGCCCGTTTCTACGAACATAAAAAATGACCCTCGTATTTTATGTCATGGCGTTCAGTAATGCATCATAATTTGTATTTTGTCTATGTTGTAATTTCTACCATTTATTATTGAATTAATTATCACAACTCCGGTACAGAGACAACTGAATGCTCTGCTATCGGGTAGTTGCCAGATTGTAGTTGTTTGTCATTCGGACAGGTGACTTTCTTTTTTTGATGCATAGTATTGGCTGCTATATTTGAGTATGACACACCCTGGGCCTACCGATTAAACATAAGCATATTAATGACCTTTTAAATCAATACCCACTGCAAGTGTATTCAAATCACATTCAAAATCATGTTCATTCGCAAAATTGTTATTTGACATACAGTGCAGTCAATGTATGTAAAGTAAGAAAGAAGGCAAAGATCGGGAATCGATACAATCAAGCACCACACCTGACCCAGGATACCATTGGGAAAGTGACAACGTCACAATTAGACATCACAAACAAGAGCCAAGAGGCCAGCCCTTTCCCAGCCGTTGACCACAAGGCATTAATAAACAGACTAGCATGAAAGCAAAACAAAACAAGACAGAAATAACATAAATAATCCACAAAAGAAGCACCGCCTTGGAACTGTCAGTAAAAATATTTTACTGGAGTGCTTAAACCGGTATCCTTTGCGTTCTTGTTAAAAGAAAAAAAATATTATGTTACTTGCATACTCAATGCAAGTTACTCGCAAAATCCACGCTGTTTCCATGCTAGTTGCGTGGCTCTGAGTTATTCACGCTAGCTTGCACTTGTTTCACGCTCAGGTAAACAAATCCACGTTCTGGAAAAAAAAATCTGTACTGGCTAATGCATGAAGATAATCCATTTCACGCTTGTCTTGAATTCATTTTACGTTACAAATGAGTCAGTTTTCGCTTGTTTCTCACTCAAAGCTCGCGCTATTTCATTGCTAATTCCACGTAAAGTGTCACGTGACGTGCAAAATTCTACTTGCTAGTAAATGCTAAGGATATAAACGTTGCGCTGACTGTACTGAACCTCAGAACTGCAGTGATTTAGTTTACACATATTTTATTTGATAAACTCTTTACATGTGTACAAACAAGAGCATACATACAATCTATTACAGAGTTTATAAAATGGGATTCAGAAAGAAGTCTTGTCGACTTATTCAAATCCGTTTCCCCAACATATTTAGTTGCTATAGGTGATTTCTGCATTCGACAATTAAGAATTGTATAGCTTTAATCACATCTTACCAGAACAGTCATCAAGTGTACATACAGCTTGCTCTACGTACTGACCACCTACACATTCAGCGTCAGTGTCCATGGTATTGTTACAAGTTCTATAACGCGTGTGTACTCCTGATCCACATGATGCACTACATGATGTCCACGTACCCCAGGCGGTCCATTCTAAAACACAGATTATTTTTTATGTAACTAACAATCAAACAATCTGAAAAGTTTATAGTCAGAAATTAACAATTTATTTCAAAACGAAATATAGGATTTTGAAGAGAGAGAGAGAGAGAGAGAGAGAGAGAGAGAGAGAGAGAAAAGATAGAGAGGGAGAGAGAGGGTTTTTTTGTTCACAAATCCTTTTTCTCACTGTCACTTATTTTGGTCTCCGATATTTTCACTGACAGATTTTGAAAATGCTGTTTTACATCCATTAAATTATAACACACTATTGTCTTGTTGCATTTTAAGCCAGAGAAATTGAATAAGTTACATCATGACAGTGTGTTACTTAGCTTTAGTTTGTGGATATCTTAAATACAATTGAGCCTGTGCATGAGATATCCAACAATGTGGTTTGTGCGACCAGCAGAGCCTCAGATCAGCCTGCGCATACACACAGTCTGATAAGAGCCTTTGCTAGTCGCTTGAGTATTTTATGATTGTTAAGCTACTGAATGAACACCATTTGGAGTTCCTAAGCTTAAAAGGAGGCTGCAGAGGCTCGTCTGAGTCTACAAATGCCAAAATGCCACATTGTTGGAAATCACATGCACTGGCTCAATTAATCTGGAAAGTAAATCCTTACCAGGAGGACATGCATCAACTGTACAATCCATTTGTTGTTTAATTTCCCCTTCACAGTCTGCATCGTCAGGATCTACTTTGTTACAAGTTCTGGTCCTCTCTTGTACTCCAGATCCACATGTAACCGAGCATGGTGTCCAAAAGTTCCAGGATGTCCATTCTGCAGCAGCAGGTAAAAGGTCGCATAAGTTTATAGAATTTCATGATATATGAACAGAACTGAACAAACTTTTATTGGCTATAAATCATGTGAGGATAAAATCTACATATAATACATTAAGGGGATAACCATATTCAAATTTTTTATTTGGGGAGGTATTTCGTTAGATATACGGTCGGACATTCAGTTTTACGTAGTTGGTAGCGGAGCTGTAAAACGTGATTTCCAGCCCAAATGAAATTTTGAATATAGTTTATCACTATTATGATGCACTTCTACAGTTTCCTCTCAAATTAAAGCTTTGCAAGCCGCATAAAGGCACACTTCATCCAAGAATATGTGACGTAATTAATGACGTCAAATTATTTTCAACAATGCATCGCATGAGGACCTATAGACAGAACAATTCACTCCATATCAAGTGGGCAAACATGGCAAAAAGAATAATTGAGCCGCAACATAAGATTTCCAACAATGTGGTATGTGCGACAAGCAATGGCTCAGATCAGCCTGCACAAACGCACATTCTGATTAGCGCATTTGTTGGTCGCTTTAATAGTCTAAGACTCTTAGGCCACTGACTGAACAACACTTGGAGTCTCTAAGCTTGAAAGAAGGCTACAAAGGCTCGTCTTAGTCTACACTTGTCAAAATACCACATTGTTAGAAATCACATGTCGTGGCTCAGTTATTGAATTAGTCTTATCCGTATTTAACTATGTTTGTCTTTTTTATTATCTCAAATGGAGTTTGGTGATAGAAACAAAAGCCTATTAAACCGACATGTACAAACTATTGCAGTCGAAATAGTAGAGAACTGATGCTTCAGCGATTAAGTTCTATCTCATGTAGATAATAAATGCAGATTGTTTACTTATTGCGAACTATGTTTCTTCAAGATTCGCAGACTTTGGATTGGTTACACAGTCATTCCAACCAAATATAGAAATGATCTGGAAAAAACGGATCCTTCAGAAAAAGGAATCTACACTATAAGAAAATAACAGACTCGGTTTTATTTGGTCTGTTCGTGAGAACTTATTGATAGTGCAATCATTCTCACGCCCCCTAGCAAAGGCTTAAGCGGTATTATGCTTTCCATCAGAACCCAATATTCCTGAACAAAGGCGTAGAAACAGAGGAGCCAGGTGCTCCCATTAATTTTGTAGGGGTCAAATTTTACCTTCCCCCAAATAATCTGTCTAACTTGACATAAATACTTGTCACTCAAAGTAAAATAAGCAACTTCTACACATAACTATCAGTACCTCACTCGCTTTGCTCTCTCAGAGTTTTTGTTTTGAATTTGGTTTAAATTCTCTGAGCCCAAGCAATTTGCTCAGATTTTAATACTTTGCTCATTTCTTTTGTCAGCAAGCTGTTATCACCTTTTATGTATATGAATGTATACATGCATATATCTATCATTTTTCAGAGAAACAGGCTTTTCAAGCTTTTCCTATTTTCTATCCTAAATCTTAAAGAGCTCAAATATTTTCTAACCTTGTATCCTTCTTTGCGTTTAGCTCTGAAATACCTTTCAGGCAATATGCTTCAACCAAACAATTTCCTGGCTCGCTCGTATAGCTTTTTACTCTGAAATAGCTTGCCAAATATTTTCCTTGCTCCCTTCGCTATCTCGGAGTAGATATTATATTTTCTTTTGTTCTGTTTTTTTCTATCTCTCTTAGCTTTTTACTCCGAAATACCTTACAAAATATTTCCTCTCAGAACAAAATATTATAGTAGGGGAGCCAGAGATTCAAAAATTGGAAAAAAGTGGCCGGAAAGTAGCAGAATTTTAGACTATATCCTGTGTTAGTATGATGTTTCAGAAGTGTGAAAACAGATATTGCACAAATTTTAAGTCTTGCAAAAGATGTTTATTTATGGGGTAACCATAGCTACCCTCATGCAGGCTTCATGTAGTAGGCTATTCGCTACATTACTGAAAAGAAGTTATTTAGACCAGATCGGTCACATTTCCTACTATCTGCATATTGCTTTACAGTTACTTAATAAATAGCACTAAACTGACAATAAGTTTAAATGACTTACGCTTACGTAATTGTTATATACGTTACTTACATTCAAATATATTACAATTGTTTACTTGGCCATGGGCTGTCAAACGACTTGTGGTGGGAGATTTTTGTATATTAAAATTTTCTAAGCTACTTTATATATTATAAAATGTCTGATAGCTTTTGATGAACATGTGCATTTACCATGCAATAGCCAAATCTAATACGTTACCATTAGATAATAAGGAAACTCTTAGTATAGTGTTATTATCATTTGCATCGTTTTCTTACATGTCGTTATGATTGATATTTCAATGAGATGCAGCTTAATAGCAGAATAATAATATTATTTTAGGCACCTGGAAGCTCTGTTATATACGTTACTTTCTTTTAAAACAATATTTTGTGCAATGTTAGGTGTATATGCGTTCAAACAGTTAGTAGGTGAAAATGAAATTGACTACCGTCTTAGTGCTCAAAATTAGATCAGAAACATTGTATTTTTAAACATTTAATTTGAATGAAATGCAACATCAACAAAATCATATTTGGTTTAAAGGGGAAAACTTGAAAATAAAGCACATAAATGCCATTAAGTATATGTTTTAGGAATCATGTGAATAGAATAATTGATACCTATTTATTTTTCATAACTAAATTGCTTCAAAAAGCTTAAATCATTCTTTAAAATCTGTGCCACTATCATGTATTTGCTTCTTTTTATGCATCAAATGGCGTTAAATGACAAATACAAGACATTTTCTTGCGTCACCAACAGCTCAATGAATAAATAAAAAGCACACAGTAACATAGTCAGATCCGTCACACATTGTAAAAGCCATCAAATATATGCATTTATAAACAGTTATTCGTTACAGCAGGTATATTTAAAACAATAAGGCACAACATATACCTTAAAACTCTAAAAAATGTAAGATGTTCCAAGCAGAAGTCCAAATCAAGAAGTGAAACATTAAAGATACCTTCATCGGTGTCATATAAAACAAAACTGAAGTTTGTGGAAATCGTGATGATTTCTGTCTCTGATTTAGCACCCGCCTTAGCTATCCTTGGGGTTATAATATTTTAGTATCTACAGCGTGTCCACTTTGGAAAAAGAGTATTATTTATGCTGGTAACGTATATAACAAAATTATAAAGATAATTACTTTTATCATTGTGTTGTCTGGTTCTACACGTTTGTGAAGCAATGAAACAGGACAGCATTTATTCTAAATTACCATTTTAATACTTTAGAAACAGACACATTCGCCTGTTAATAAGTTGGAAAAGCTCCCCTGCATTGTTAGTAATGTAGACATTTCTAAATGATTTCGATAATCAGGACCTTGAGCAAACAACTTTCTAGAATAGGACTTGATTGATTATATATTCCAGAATGTTTGCAGACGTTTGCTTTTAGCTATAAAGCTTATCAGCATATGTGATAAAATCTGCTTTAATGTTTGTTTTATTCAGCAGGACACTATTTATTTTTTACACTCACAATAAGTAATCATAACAACCGTCATTCAGTCCCTAAAACAAACTAATTAATACCCATAAAACATGTACCGACTTGTTAAACGATGCTATATTTATGGTATATTGGTAGTTTATGTAATAGAAACAAAACCCATACTTATGCTACTTTCAAAGAATACTTTCAGATAGTATACTCAACAAATGCTATGCTGTATCATACTTACATATAGTGCAATTGGCAATAGAGACAATGTTATCACTATCAGAGATGTATTATGATACTTTTACTAATCGAAAGAAATACAATTTCTTATGCAGACGATTGATAAAAAAGAGCAACAGATAAATTAAACATGCATACATACTATTTGTTAAGTTTATGCATACTTTCTTAATTAACGTGTTAATCTATTATTTGTGTAAGTAATGATACTAACTAACATCTCTTTTGTCCATATAATTATTAGTTTATTAGCACAGTAGATAATTTAACGTATGCCTTTTTGTCTCTATACCCTGATGTGTTTACAACTCATCTATTATTTAACGCACATAAAAGGAATCAAGTGACAGGATTCCTGCAACAGTTGGTTTAAAATGGGGTCCAATGACTGCTATGATAGAACTTAACATCACCGAATTGCTAAAACTAAGTTTGATCTTATGCCTGCTATTTTTACTCTAAGATATTGTTATTCCTATCTACATTCTGATTAACGTAAATGATGTTTTAAACGGTAATTTTAACGTGTCCTAGTTAAATTCGGCTTAAACATTTTCTCTCTGTTGTAATTTTATAAAGTAAATTTGGTATCGTAAATTACAACTGAAGAAATCTAGATTTCTTGGATATGGTCACTGCCTTCAATAATATTAATCAAACAATCAAAGGCATGTTAAAATGAGCTGAAATTAAAGTTCATAGCTGGAATAAATTCAAAAGTCACCTTCTGAGTTTTGATATATGCATAAATAGATGTGGTTTAAACAGTTTGCATAAAAGAGCCACCCTCTTAAAGAATAAATGATGGCAAACACTTATGTTTCTTTAAATTTAATGTAACGTAAACAACATTTTATTCTATATGTTCATAAAGGAGTGATGCTGTCTAGATTGCCAGCAAACGTCTTCTTTCTATAAGTGAACATGACTAGGAAATGTCACAATCACAGACTCCTGACTGACCCACTGCACCTTAAAGAAGGGACACGGAACACAGATATATACAATATAATTAAAGTGAAGCAACCAGCTCTCTTCCTTGTCAAGATGATTGCTGAACTAGAAACAAATTAGAAAACAAAGGCCGGATACAAAACTCCCACAACCAAAAGGAACAACAGCAAACAAAGTTTCGAACATCCACACATCATTTCAGAAATTCTTAGATATTTTGTCATAAATGACTCTGATTTGATAGAACAGATATGTTATTTACAATTTTATATATTGTGATGAGTGTGAACAGGTTTGACACAAAGCTTTGGCTGCTTCTGAATAGCTTATTTGATTGTTTTGTTCAATTAAAGAAAAAATGTGCAAATATCTAAATTTGTTTTAGGTTTTCAGGCTCAGTCGTATATAGAAAACGGTTGAGACAAATTTTAATCATGATATATATTTCGTTTATTTATAGTTATATATGTTACTTTAGCAAATTTGACTGAACAAGCTTAAGGGAATGTATCCTTGTTGAGATGTTGCATCAGACTTATCATTTTATAAGTTTATAATTTGCATAACATAACAATGAAAAATTAGCAAACAATGTGTTTTGTTTTTAAGTCAAGAAGTATACCATTTCTTAAAAGAAAAAGTTACAACCATATACACAGTCTTCTAATTAGTACTGATAACTTTTTATTTTGGAACAAATGCTCTTTTTATGCCTATCAAACACACCCCCCCCTTTGACGAAATAAACTTTCCAGTGATGTATAATTAAAGCTATTAAGCAATATTTGTTTGTTTTCAACTTTGTTTTATACGTTACATATTGAAAATCGAACAATAAAATGATATTTTACCTCAGAAATGTTGTGAAGTATTACTCTGAAGTCGGTGATAACAAAACAATTATCATAAGGTGTTAAAAGCTAACAGAAAAAATGCAGGCTTATTTTCAAACTTAAGATGTTCTAAACTTATATAAAGTTTTATCTATGGTCATCTAACTAAACAGCTTATAACTGACAAAGTATTTATGTTAGAACGTATCTGTTTGCAGTTTTGAAATGATCAGTTAACGCTCTTTTAAATATATGTTAACCTGAAGTTAAACACATATTGAAAATTTTGTCAAATGAAACTTCTTAACAAAATATCAATAATTTTTAGGGTATAGTTGAAAATGTAACGTAAATGACATTATAATGGACCCAAACAACTTTTAAAAACATTAATATGTGTAGAGAATAGCATGTTCTTACAGATTGCATAAATGTTTTGTTCATTTGAATATTTCAACTTCTACCTAAATAGACTTAATTACATATTTTTGTTTTTAAGAAAATGAGGGGTAACGTATTAAACACACTGTTACAGGTATATTTGCAAGACTTAAATTGAGAGCAATATCTGGTATCATACTGCCTATACTATTTACTAAAAGATAAAACAAGTGAAAGTTCTGCTAAAAAGGGGGCATACCTAAATGCTTATTTTTGAACCCTGGCTCCTCTCCTATTATATTTCCTTTTTTATTTTATTTTTTCTGTTTTTTTTTTTTATATCTCTCTTAGCATTTTACTCTGACATACATACCAAATATTTTCCTCGCTAACTTGGCTCGCTTTGTGTCAAATAGTATATTTGTTTTTGTTCTGTTTTTTATCCCTCTTTGATTTTTATTCCAAAACACCTTACCAAATAATTTCCTTGATCGCTTCGCTCACTCGGAGTGAAATATTGAAAAGCTTCCTACGCCTATGTATGAAACATCAGAAACAACGACACCTGTTGTGACCAAAAAATAATCTGGAAAAACGGATCCTTCAAAAATAGAGAGATCCTACACTATAAGAAAACAGCATACTCGGTTTTAATGAGTCTGTTCATGAGACCTAATTGAAAGTGCAACAAATTTAACGCCCTCTAGCACCGGATTAAGCGGTATTCTGTTTTCTATCAGAACCTAATATTCCTGAATTAAAAGAATATGAAAAAAATATCAACACTACATTGATGCACGGGGAGAAGTTTTACCAACTCTACACTGAAACAACGAAAGCTGTTGTGACCTCAAAATAATCTAGAAAAATTGAAATGTTGAATTAAAAGCTGAAGTCTTACCAGTTTGAGGGCATGCAGCAACAGTACAACCCATTTGCTGCGTACTTTCTCCTTCACAGTCAGCATCATTAGGATCAACTTTGTTACAAGTTCTGCTTCTCTCTTGCACTCCTGTTCCACATGTGACTGAGCATGCCGTCCAAGAGTCCCAAGGAGCCCATTCTGCAAGAGCGGGGCAAATACTGCATGATAAGAAATACCTTATGCAAGAATTGGGCTGCAAGCAAGACTTTCAGTATACCCCCGCATCATTAGGTTCCTCCTTAATTCGCTCAAAAATTTAATTGTCCAAAATAAAAATGTATCAAAATAAGATTATGTAAAGTTCAAGATAAGCAATTACAAGAAATTGTTACAATCAAAATCAAAAGCCTGCCATCTTAACTGGAATGGAAAACAATTGAAACAAGGTATAGTAGTTTCAAAGATGCATAGTAATGAGGCAATTCTATTTTTCTTGTAAACAGGTACAGTGGGTAAAGCATGACTATTCACTACATATGCAGTAATCCGTGGTGGGTTCAATATAACTGTAAACTGAGACTACCTGCACGCCCAAAATCAAGGTAAATTGGTCAGTATTTGTTTACAACCATTATCATCTATCTTTGAAAGTACAATATGCACTGCAATGAGACAAGAAAATGTAATAAATGTGTCTTAACAAAATCAGCACTTAACTTATGTGACTGTATACAAATCTTCAATATTGTCTGTAACACACTCACAAAGTATTGAAAGGATATACTGAACGCTCCAAGAGTAGTTGATTACACACTATCTGACATTATTCAATTTGTGCAGTGGTCGACTATTGGCTAAGTTAAATGCTGTAAAGAGGTACGTGCACCAAGAGACTATTTTCGCCCCCAATGACGCCAGACAATGAAAATTACATTTTCACTAGTTTCTTCTAATTAAACTGCTAGAACAATAGCCCAAGTGTAAAAGTCTAGTATCGATTGGACTTTTACCGTTGCTATGGTAACAAAAATGGCCGCCAAAATAGGCTGAAAATAGGAAAGTGACCATTTTGGAGCAAATTTAAATCATTTGACAGAGAATTAACATAGAGCACATAGCAAATACCAAAATATATTTTCACAGATGATGAGAATTATCATGGCACACAATATATTTTAAAAAAGCTTTGTTTGGTATTCGCTTGTGCTGATATCTAATTCTTAAAAATCGGTCTCCAAAAATAGTTAGATCCTTATTTTGGCCAAAAATGGTAATTTCTCTATTTTAAGTCTAGTTTGTAGGCCATTTTTGCTATCATAGCAACGGTAAAAGAAATATAAAAGCCAGAATTTTCACTTGGGCTATTCTTAGAATAAACCATTTGGATGAAATCGGTGAAAGTAAGTAAGGGTGCAAAGATCAGGACTCGATACAATCAAGTACCACACTTGACCCAGGATACCAAAAAGCAACTTTTCATTTTTTGGCTCCTGAGGGGGCCAAATTAACCCCTAAATGCGTGTAGCTCTTTATCGTTTTTTTGTATCAATAACTTTTTTCATACACATCATCAATATGTCTAAAGGATAAATTGAAGGGTGTATGAGGAGCTGATTATACAAAATATGCGCTATCAGCCATTATTCAATATGTGCAGTGGTCTAGAATTGGCTGAGTTAAATGCTGTAAAATCAACAAACATTTTTTATCATTAAACTTCTACAACCACTTCTTCGATATATTTGTAACATAACCTGCAAAGTATTAAAAGGATACACAAAAGACTCTAGGAAAAGTTGATTTCACAAAGTATACTCTATAGGTTATTATACAATATGAGCCATAGTTGAGAATTAGCTAAGTTAAAAATGCTGTATATTTATAAAAAAAAAGATTTTTCATCATTAAGCTTTTACATGCACATCTTCAATATGTCTATAACAAACCTGCAAAATTTTAAAATGATATGCTGAAGACCTTTTAGAGTTGATTTCACAAAGTACGTACTATCAGTCATAACTCAAAATTGACAATGGCTGAGAATTGGCTATGTTAAAAAAGCTGTAAATTTAACAATAATTATTTTTTTATCATTAAACTTCAACATGCACAATTTCAATATGTCTGTAACATGCCTGCAAAGTACTAAAAGGATACACGGAATACTCTAGGGGAGTTGATTTTACAAAGTATTCACTATCAGGCATAATCTAATATGTTGAGTGGTCGAGAATTGGCTAAGTTAAAAATGCTGTATATTTAACAAAAATGATTTTTCATCACTAAACTTCCACATGCAAATCTTCAATATGTATATAACATGACTGCAAAGTTTAAAAAGGATACACTGAATACTCTAGGAGGAGTTGATTTTACATTGTATGCACTATCAGCCATTATACAATATGTGCAGTAGTAGAGAATCGAGTATGCTAAAAATGCTGTAAATCTATCAATTTTTTTTCATCACTAACCTTCAACATGCACGTCCAAAAATAAAATGTCAACCACGAAGCACTCAACATGTTCATAGCATTAAATAAATGTTTAAAATAAAAAATGGACCATTTTACTTTATACTTTTACTTTATATTGAAGTTTTCCTGACCGTCTCAACATGATCAACAAATCAACTTTCGTTTTCTGAAAGAATACAATCATAGGCCAAAGATGTCGTGTCTAGTTTATCTCGCAAAAGCAACCTGCCTCATGTATCTTATCTCGTATTAGTTACACATATCATACATAGGTAGTAATGTGGGATTTTGGCGACAACGAGCTAGCATAGGGATCTCTCGATCTTGTATGCATTGGCGTGTGAGAAAAAATAAGAATCCATAATACGTGTGTGGTTGTGATAAGAAAATCCGTCTTGAGGATCACCAATTGCCATAATAAGGCTTGCAATCCTCACATGAATAATACATTCTTTTTCTTGCTCACCACTAAGTATCGCATATTATATTGGAAAAAAAACACATGAAAAAGGCTTCCAGAAAATCCTGAATTCGTTGAGATGCGACATGGTGATGTCAATTTAAGATTACAATGATGTCTCTGATCAACGTGCCGGCAGCGTGTGGCTGACATGTGCCTGTTCGCTTTTTATTTTTCTCGCGGGCTGGTACGGGTATGTCAGAAAGAATTATCTAACATGGGTAAAAGCAACGGAACTCCTGATCTAGTGTGTGAAATTTTTTTATCTCACATGGGTAAAAGCAACGGAAATCCCGATCTAGTGTGCAAGAAGGAATTATCTCACATGGGTACAACCAACTGAAATCGCGATCTAGTGTGAGGGAATAAAATGTCTTTTACCAGTCTGAGGGCATGCAGCAACAGTACAACCCATTTGCTGCGTACTCGCTCCTTCACAGTCAGCATCACTAGGATCAACTTTATTACAAGTTCTTGTCCTCTCTTGCACTCCAGATCCACATGTGACTGAGCATGCCGTCCAAGAGTCCCAAGGAGCCCATTCTGTAACAGAACAATGCACTGGTTCATCAATGGGATAACATGAAGATAAAAAGTTCTCCCCAGCATTCAGCTTGCAACAAAATGACAAAAGTAATGTTTCAATTTTCGCTCTGATTATACACGCAGGCTTGATTGTTACTTACACTATTTGATTAAAGTTTCTTCTGCTACAAGGCATATCAGAACCTGTATTTGATGCAATTTAGTTTAATAGAATTGTTGGGAAGCCTTAGCCAGTTCTCAAGGGCGCGAGAATTGTTGCACTTTCCAGTAGTTCTCATGAACAGACTTAATAAAACCAAGTATATTGTTTTCTTATATTGTAGGTTCTCTTTTTCTGAAGGATCCGTTTTCCCGATTATTTAGCGATCAATTTAAAACGATTATTAAACATTAAAAAAGGAGGATACAACATGATTATTATTTGACAGGCTGCTTGCCTGGTTGTAAACCCAATCATGGTTTATAGCTATGGTTTCCTCTTTACTTTCACAACGTTCGAGCCTCACCGGCGTCACTGCGTTGTGTCCTTGAGCAAGAACATTAATCCTAGCTTAGTACTGGTTCAACCCAGGAAGACCCGTCCCATTATAACTGAAAGATTGTTGATGGGACGTAAAGAATCAAATCAAACAAACAAAACAAAATTTTCACAACGGTGGGTCAGGCCTAGTCTCAACAACGGCCCTGGCGATAAGCTTTAATCAGTTGGTTGAAGCCTGATGCTTGTCGTTTGCAGGGCATATCGTGGCTCAACTTGGTTTTCTTTAGCTCTGACTATCTGTAAGTCATGAGAGTCCATTTTTGTTTCATCATAGTGAGTGAATTTGATTCGATTGTTTCTCTGTGATCACACATTGCATTAGTTAGAAGGCCTCCATGCGAGCTTAAAAATTTAGAGCTTTAACAACAACAAAATCTAGGCGAAGAGTTGGCGCCAGTAAAATGCATTTAAGCCCCAATCCCCCCCCCCACTCCTGTGGCTAAGGCTGATCTCCGTTCTAAGGCAGTGGTTCTGTTGTTGTTGATCTATTTTTAAACATACTTACCATTGTTTATGGGGGTTCTGGGTTTGTCTTTGTTTTAATATGTATATAGAGGATCTTACATGAGTGCTCGTGTTTTATAAAATTCATTTAACGAGTTAAGAATAAAAACGATAAAATGCGAGGTTTGTCGAGCGTTTAATTGCTTTTTCGCAACGAGTTTAATAAATTCAATAATACAGGAGTACGAATGGAAGATTCTTTTTATCACATGACATTAAAATTGCTTAAAATCGCAGTTTTGGAGTGAAAACATCAATTTTTTGACACCTTTTTCGCAACGTTATAATGGACGTCATTATGTTACATTACCAAATCTGTAAAACACTAGTGGTTTATCGAGTTTATTGCATGTCGTTATATCACTCCCAGTTTTGCAATTATCTTGAAGAGGAAGAGAGAGCTGGTAGCTTTGCTTGTTTTGTCTTATGGATGCCTTGTTACTATAAACATTCTCTGGCTCTTCCTCGCAGTGCCCTGGGTTGGTCTGCATTGTGTGATTGTGTTTTTTCCTGATCATACTCACTTACTTCTTTGTCCTCAATCAAAAATGCATGCTAGGTTGTTTTTTGTTTTGTTTTTATCTTAGCATGAATATTAAAACGGAAGTAGATATTTTTTACCCGTCTGAGGGCATGCAGCAACAGTACAACCCATTTGTTGCGTACTCTCTCCTTCACAGTCAGCATCACTAGGATCAACTTTATTACAAGTTCTTGTCCTCTCTTGCACTCCAGATCCACATGTGACTGAGCATGCCGTCCAAGAGTCCCAAGGAGCCCATTCTGTAACAGAACAATGCACTGGTTCATCAATGGGATAACATGAAGATAAAAAGTTCTCCCCAGCATTCAGCTTGCAACAAAATGACAAAAGTAATGTTTCAATTTTCGCTCTGATTATACACGCAGGCTTGATTGTTACTTACACTATTTGATTAAAGTTTCTTCTGCTACAAGGCATATCAGAACCTGTATTTGATGCAATTTAGTTTAATAGAATTGTTGGGAAGCCTTAGCCAGTGCTAAAGGGCGCGAGAATTGTTGCACTTTCCAGTAGTTCTCATGAACAGACTTAATAAAACCAAGTATATTGTTTTCTTATATTGTAGGTTCTCTTTTTCTGAAGGATCCGTATTCCCGATTATTTAGCGATCAATTTAAAACGATTATTAAACATTAAAAAAGGAGGATACAACATGATTATTATTTGACAGGCTGCTTGCCTGGTTGTAAACCCAATCATGGTTTATAGCTATGGTTTCCTCTTTACTTTCACAACGTTCGAGCCTCACCGGCGTCACTGCGTTGTGTCCTTGAGCAAGAACATTAATCCTAGCTTAGTACTGGTTCAACCCAGGAAGACCCGTCCCTTTATAACTGAAAGATTGTTGATGGGACGTAAAGAATCAAATCAAACAAACAAAACAAAACTTTCACAACGGTGGGTCAGGCCTAGTCTCAACAACGGCCCTGGCGATAAGCTTTAATCAGTTGGTTGAAGCCTGATGCTTGTCGTTTGCAGGGCATATCGTGGCTCAACTTGGTTTTCTTTAGCTCTGACTATCTGTAAGTCATGAGAGTCCATTTTTGTTTCATCATAGTGAGTGAATTTGATTCGATTGTTTCTCTGTGATCACACATTGCATTAGTTAGAAGGCCTCCATGCGAGCTTAAAAATTTAGAGCTTTAACAACAACAAAATCTAGGCGAAGAGTTGGCGCCAGTAAAATGCATTTAAGCCCCAATCCCCCCCCCACCCCACTCCTGTGGCTAAGGCTGATCTCCGTTCTAAGGCAGTGGTTCTGTTGTTGTTGATCTAAATTCAATAATACAGGAGTACGAATGGAAGATTCTTTTTATCACATGACATTAAAATTGCTTATAATCGCAGTTTTGGAGTGAAAACATCAATTTTTTGACACCTTTTTCGCAACGTTATAATGGACGTCATTATGTTACATTACCAAATCTGTAAAACACTAGTGGTTTATCGAGTTTATTGCATGTCGTTATATCACTCCCAGTTTTGCAATTATCTTGAAGAGGAAGAGAGAGCTGGTTGCTTTGCTTGTTTTGTCTTATGGATGCCTTGTTACTATAAACGTTCTCTGGCTCTTCCTCGCGGTGCCCTGGGTTGGTCTGCATTGTGTGATTGTGTTTTTTCCTGATCATACTCACTTACTTCTTTGTCCTCAATCAAAAAAGCATGCTACGTTGTTTTTTGTTTTGTTTTTATCTTAGCATGAATATTAAAACAGAAGTAGATATTTTTTACCCGTCTGAGGGCATGCAGCAACAGTACAACCCATTTGTTGCGTACTCTCTCCTTCACAGTCAGCATCACTAGGATCAACTTTATTACAAGTTCTTGTCCTCTCTTGCACTCCAGATCCACATGTGACTGAGCATGCCGTCCAAGAGTCCCAAGGAGCCCATTCTGTAACAGAACAATACACTGGTTCATCAATGGGATAACATGAAGATAAATGAAAGTTCTCTCCAGCATTCAGCTAGCAGTTAAGTGATTTTATCATGTTATAAAGGGTGTTAAGAAAGTTCGTTCCGCAAAAAATCATGTTATTATTATAGTCATTATGTGTCCAATGACATTAATGTCACTGGAATTCTTTAAAGTCGACATACTTGACAAGAAATAAACAACTGGATGTTTAATCAAATATTTTGCTACCGAATAAATTATCTTCAAAATCAAGCCCCCACCCCCCCCCCCGGAAATTTTTGGGCTCGAGGAGCAAAATGGGTGTATGTAACAAAGAACCCTTGTCATGTCCTGGCCATAGCCTTTAGTACGTTTACTAAACTGCAAGGCTGTAAACAACCATCCAAAATAATAAATGTCACATTTTATGGAAAATATCAGATTTTTTCTAGGCCGACTGAAAAAAATTACCCAAATTAAACGAAATTTTGTGAAGACATTCGATATCAGACACGATGCTTAACACTATAGAGCATCACAAACAATAACAGGCCCAATTAAAATGCAATTTTCCAGCATAATTTTCTTTGTAAATGATTCGAAATTCTATGATGAAGAGCGGAATGAATTTCTTAATTTCTTAACACCTTTTATATCGAAAATTAAAAGATAAACAAAATGACAAAAGTAATGTTTCAATTTTCGCTCTGATTATACATGCAGGCTTGATTGCTACATACAATATTTGCTTAAATACTCTTCTGCAACCAGGCATATCAGAACCTGTATTTGATACTGATTTAGTTTAATAGAATAATTGGGAAGCCTAATTTTAGTAATCAGTTTAAAAAGTTTGTTAAACGTTAAAAAAGTAGGAGACATTATGGATTCGACAGCCTGCATGCCTGCTTGTAAACCCAATCATGGTTTATAGCTATGGTTTCCTCTTTACTTTCACAACGGTGGATCAGGTCCACACTCAATAACGGCCCTGGCGATAAGCTTTAATCAGTTGGTTGACGCCTGATGCTTGTGGTTTGCAGGGCATACCGTGGCTCAACTTGGTTTTCTTTAGCTCTGACTATCTGTGAGTCATGAGAGTCCATTGTTGTTTCATCATAGTGTGTTAATTTGATTCGATTGGTTCTCTGTGATCACACATTGCATAAAATAGGAGGCCTCCATGCGAGCTTAAAAATTTAGTGTTTTGACCACAACAGAATCTAGGCGAAGATTTGGCGCCAGTAAAATGCATTTAAGCCCCCACCCGCCCACCCCACCCCGGTGGCTAAGGATGATCTCCATTCTAAGGCCGTGGTTCTGTTGTTGTTGATCTATTGTTAAACAAACTTACCATTGTTTATGGGGGTTCTGGGTTTGTCTTTGTTTTAGTATGTATATAGAGGATCTTACATGAGTTCTCATGTTTTATTAAATTTATTTAATGAGTTGAGAACAAAAACCATAAAATGCGTGGTTTGTCGAGCGTTTAATCGCTTTTTCGCAACATGTTTAATAAATTCAATAATACAGGAGCACGAATGCTAGATTTTTTATCACATTACATTAAAATTGCTTAAAAATCGCAGTTTTGGAGTGAAAACATCTAGATTTTGACACCTTTTTCGCAACGTTATAATGGACGCCATTATGTTGCATTACCAAATCTGTAAACCACTAGTGGTTTATGGTTTTATTGCATGACGTTATATAACTCCCAAACGCGACAGATAATACTTTTTTTGTTTCCTTTCTAGTTTTGCAATTATCTTGAAGAGGAAGAGAGAGCTTGTTGCTTTGCTTTTATTGTCTTATGGATGCCTTGTTACTATAAATGTTCTCTGGCTCTTCCTCACGGTGCCGTGGGTTGGTCTGCATTATGTGATTGTGTTATTTCCTGATCATACTCACTTACTTTTTGTCCTCAATCAAAAATGCATGCGACGTTGTGTTTTTTTTTTTTATCTTAGCATAAATATTAAAACGGAAGTAGATATCTTTTACCCGTCTGAGGACATGCAGCAACAGTACAACCCAGTTGCTGTGTACTCTCTCCTTCACAGTCAGCATCACTAGGATCAACTTTGTTACAAGTTCTGGTCCTCTCTTGCATTCCAGATCCACATGTGACTGAGCATGCTGTCCAAGAGTCCCAAGGAGCCCATTCTGTAACAGAAGGGGATAGTTATCACCTAATTAAGTAATAGTTACACCATGGGTTGTCCGCCTGTACATGGAGATAATCCACGAGCTTTAGCGAGCGGATTATCTTACGTACAGGTGGACAAACATGGTATAACTATTTTATACCACCTACATGAGTGTAGACCTTGCACATCACGCGATATTTCGTGTTAAAGTATGTAAGGGTGGTATAAAAGCCTTTACATTGCGATTAAGTATCAGGTTGGATCTCTTCTTCATTTAACTTGTATATCGAGTTTAGTGGATGCCAATATTTTATCATCTCAAGTTTGGTGACAGTAAGTTAAATACCACAGCATAATGTCAGTATTTATGGCAATAGAAATAGTGTTGAATTAATGCTTCTAATCATCATTCATTTTGCTTAGATGATTTATTCGGATTATCCACTTATTAAGACAAATATTGGTTCGCATTATGAAGATTTTGAATCATTACACATCTAAACAGATGAGCTTAAAACAGTGATATTGGCTGTGTTTCTTTGGCACCAAAGCGGCGTATACCAACCTCCCTCCCTCCCTATCTACCTACGATTCGTGTTTGTTATCTACCTACCTCCAACCCTGCTTACCTACCAACGATTCGTGTTTGTTATCTACCTACCTACCTATACCAACCTCCCTCCCTCCCTACCTACCTACGATTCGTGTTTGTTATCTACATACCTCCCACCCTGCCTACCTACCTAAAATTCGTGTTTGTTATCTCCCTACCTATACCAACCTCCCTCCCTACCTACCTACCTACGATTCATGTTTGTTATATACCTATCTCCCACCCTGCCTACCTACCTACGATTCGTGTTTGTTATCTCCCTACCTATACCAATCTCCCTCCCTCCCTGCCTACCTACCTAAGATCGTGTTTGTTATCACCCTACCTATAAAAACCTCCCTCCCTCCCTGCCTACCTACCTACGATTCGTATTTGTTATCTACCTACCTATACCTACCTCCCACCCTAACTACCCACCTACGATTTGTGTTTGTTATCTACCTACCTCCAACCCTACCTACCTACCTACGATTCGTGTTTGTTATCTACCAACCTTCCTCCCTACCTACCTACGATTCGTGTTTATTATCTACCTACCTACATACCTACATACCATTATTACCTACCTACACACCTACGATTAGTGTTTGTTATCTACCTACATATACCAACCTCCTTCCTTCCCTCCTTCCCTCCGTACCTACCTGCAAGTCGTGTTTGTTATCTCCCTACCTATACCAACCTCCTTCCCTACCTACCTACCTACCTACCTACCAACCTACGATTCGTGTTTGTTATCTACCTACCTCCCACCCTGCCTACCTACCTACGATTCGTGTTTGTTATCTCCCTACTTATACCAACCTCCCTCCCTAACTACCTACCTGCCTACCTACGATTCGTGTTTGTTATCTCCCTACCTAAACCAACCTCCCTCCCTCCCTACCTACGATTCGTGTTTGTTATCTACCTACCTATACCAACCTCTCTCCCTCCCTATCTACCTACGATTCGTGTTTGTTATCTACCTACCTCCCTCCCTGCCTACCTACCTACGATTCGTGTTTGTTATTCACCTACCTATACCAACCTTTCTCCCTACTTACCTAACTACCTACGATTCGTGTTTGTTATCTCCCTACCTATACCAACCTCCCTTCCTCCCTGCCTACCTACCTACGATTCAGGTTTGTTATCTACCTACCTATACCAACCTCCCTCCCTCCATATCCATCTACCTACGATTCTTGTTTGTAATCTACCGCCCTCCCTCCCTCCCTACCTTCCTACCTACGATTCGTGTTTGTTATCTACCTACCTCTCACCCTACCAGCCTACCTACGATTCGTGCTTGTTATCTACCTACCTATACCTGCCTCCCTACCTACCTACCTACCTACCTACGATTCGTGTTTGTTATCTACCTACCTCCCACCCTACCTGCCTACCTACGATTCGTGTTTGTTATCTACCTACCTCCCATCCTACCTACCTACCTACCTACCTACCTAGGATTCGTGTTTGTTATCTACTGCCCTCCCTCCCACCATACCTACCTACCTACCTACGATTCGTGTTTGTTATCTACCTACCTCCCTCCCTCCTACCCTCCCTCCCTACCTCCATACCTACGATTCGTGTTTGTTATCTTCCTCCCTCCCTCCCTCCCTACCTTCCTACCTACGATTCGTGTTTGTTATCTACCGCCCTCCCTCCCATCCTACCTACCTACCATTCGTGTTTGTAATCTACCGCCCTCCCACCCACCCTACAAACCTACCTAATATTCTTGTTTGTTATCTACCTACCTATACCAACCTCCCTCCCTACCAACCTACCTACGATTCCTGTTTGTTATCTACCTACACCCCTTCCTGCCTACCTACCTACGATTCCTGTTTGTTATCTTCCTACCTATACAAACCTCCCTCCCTCCCTGCCTACCTACCTACGATTCGTGTTTGTTATCTACCTACCTTCCACCCTGCCTACCTACCTACGATTCGTGTTTGTTATCTCCCTACCTATACCAACCTCCCTCCCTCCATGCCTACCTACCTAAGATTCGTGTTTGTTATCACCCTACCTATACCAACCTCCCTCCCTCCCTCCCTGCCTACCTACCTAAGATTCGTGTTTGTTATCTACCTACCTATACCTACCTCCGACCCTAATTACCTACCTACGATTCGGGTTTGTTATCTACCTACCTCCAACCCTACCTACCTACCTAAGATTCGTGTTTATTATCTACCGACCTCCATCCATCCCTTACTACCTATGATTCGTGTTTGTTATCTACCTACTTCCCACCCTGCCTACCTAACTACATTTCGTGTTTGTTATCTGTTTGTTTCGTGTGTGTTTGTGTCTGTAACACACTCACAAAGTATTGAAAGGATATACTGAACGCTCCAAGAGTAGTTGATTACACACTATCTGACATTATTCAATTTGTGCAGTGGTCGACTATTGGCTAAGTTAAATGCTGTAAAGAGGTACGTGCACCAAGAGGCTATTTTCGCCCCCAATGACGCCAGACAATGAAAATTACATTTTCACTAGTTTCTTCTAATTAAACTGCTAGAACAATAGCCCAAGTGTAAAAGTCTAGTATCGATAGGACTTTTACCGTTGTTATGGTAACAAAAATGGCCGCCAAAATAGGCTGAAAATAGGAAAGTGACCATTTTGGAGCAAATTTTTATCATTTGACAGAGATATTAACATAGAGCACATAGCAAATACCAAAAATATATTTTCACAGATGATGAGAAATATCATGGCACACAATATATTTTAAAAAAGCTTTGTTTGGTATTCGCTTGTGCTGATATCTAATTCTTAAAAATCGGTCTCCAAAAATAGTTAGATCCTTATTTTGGCCAAAAATGGTAATTTCTCTATTTTAAGTCTAGTTTGTTGGCCATTTTTGCTATCATAGCAACGGTAAAAGAAATATAAAAGCCAGAATTTTCACTTGGGCTATTCTTAGAATAAACCATTTGGATGAAATCGGTGAAAGTAAGTAAGGGTGCAAAGATCAGGACTCGATACAATCAAGTACCACACTTGACCCAGGATACCAAAAAGCAACTTTTCATTTTTTGGCTCCTGAGGGGGCCAAATTAACCCCTAAATGCGTGTAGCTCTTTATCGTTTTTTTTGTATCAATAACTTTTTTCATACACATCATCAATATGTCTAAAGGATAAATTGAAGGGTGTATGAGGAGCTGATTATACAAAATATGCGCTATCAGCCATTATTCAATATGTGCAGTGGTCTAGAATTGGCTGAGTTAAATGCTGTAAAATCAACAAACATTTTTTATCATTAAACTTCTACAAACACTTCTTCGATATATTTGTAACATAACCTGCAAAGTATTAAAAGGATACACAAAAGACTCTAGGAAAAGTTGATTTCACAAAGTATACTCTATAGGTTATTATACAATATGAGCCGTAGTTGAGAATTAGCTAAGTTAAAAATGCTGTATATTTATCAAAAAAAAAAATTTTCATCATTAAGCTTTTACATGCACATCTTCAATATGTCTATAACAAACCTGCAAAATTTTAAAATATTATGCTGAAGACCTTTTAGAGTTGATTTCACAAAGTACGTACTATCAGTCATAACTCAAAATTGACAATGGCTGAGAATTGGCTATGTTAAAAAAGCTGTAAATTTAACAATAATTATTTTTTTATCATTAAACTTCAACATGCACATTTTCAATATGTCTGTAACATGCCTGCAAAGTACTAAAAGGATACACGGAATACTCTAGGGGAGTTGATTTTACAAAGTATTCACTATCAGGCATAATCTAATATGTTGAGTGGTCGAGAATTGGCTAAGTTAAAAATGCTGTATATTTAACAAAAATATTTTTTCATCACTAAACTTCCACATGCAAATCTTCAATATGTATATAACATGACTGCAAAGTTTAAAAAGGATACACTGAATACTCTAGGAGGAGTTGATTTTACATTGTATGCACTATCAGCCATTATACAATATGTGCAATAGTAGAGAATCGAGTATGCTAAAAATGCTGTAAATCTATCAATTTTTTTTCATCACTAACCTTCAACATGCACGTCCAAAAATAAAATGTCAACCACGAAGCACTCAACATGTTCATAGCATTAAATAAATGTTTAAAATAAAAAATGGACCATTTTACTTTATACTTTTACTTTATATTGAAGTTTTCCTGACCGTCTCAACATGATCAACAAATCAACTTTCGTTTTCTGAAAGAATACAATCATAGGCCAAAGATGTCGTGTCTAGTTTATCTCGCAAAAGCAACCTGCCTGATGTATCTTATCTCGTGTTAGTTACACTTATCATACATAGGTAGTAATGTGGGATTTTGTCGACAACGAGCTAGCATAGGGATCTCTCGATCTTGTATGCATTGGCGTGTGAGAAAAAAATAAGAATCCATAATACGTGTGTGGTTGTGATAAGAAAATCCGTCTTGAGGATCATCAATTGCCATAACAAGGCTTGCAATCCTCACATGAATAATACATTCTTTTTCTTGCTCACCACTAAGTATCGCATATTATATTGGAGAAAAAACACATGAAAAAGGCTTCCAGAAAATCCTGAATTCGCTGAGATGCGACATGGTGATGTCATTTTAAGATTACAATGATGTCTCTGATCAACGTGCCGCCAGCGTGTGGCTGACGTGTGCCTGTTCGCTTTTTATGTTTCTCGCGGGCTGGTACGGGTATGTGAGAAAGAATTATCTAACATGGGTAAAAGCAACGGAACTCCTGATCTAGTGTGTGAAATTTTTTTATCTCACATGGGTAAAAGCAACGGAAATCCCGATCTAGTGTGCAAGAAGGAATTATCTCACATGGGTACAACCAACTGAAATCGCGATCTAGTGTGAGGGAATAAAATGTCTTTAACCAGTCTGAGGGCATGCAGCAACAGTACAACCCATTTGCTGCATACTCGCTCCTTCACAGTCAGCATCACTAGGATCAACTTTATTACAAGTTCTTGTCCTCTCTTGCACTCCAGATCCACATGTGACTGAGCATGCCGTCCAAGAGTCCCAAGGAGCCCATTCTGTAACAGAACAATGCACTGGTTCATCAATGGGATAACATGAAGATAAAAAGTTCTCCCCAGCATTCAGCTTGCAACAAAATGACAAAAGTAATGTTTCAATTTTCGCTCTGATTATACACGCAGGCTTGATTGTTACTTACACTATTTGATTAAAGTTTCTTCTGCTACAATGTATATCATAACCTGTATTTGATGCAATTTAGTTTAATAGAATTGTTGGGAAGCCTTAGCCAGTGCTAAAGGGCGCGAGAATTGTTGCACTTTCCAGTAGTTCTCATGAACAGACTTAATAAATCCAAGTATATTGTTTTCTTATATTGTAGGTTCTCTTTTTCTGAAGGATCCGTTTTCCCGATTATTTAGCGATCAATTTAAAACGATTATTAAACATTAAAAAAGGAGGATACAACATGATTATTATTTGACAGGCTGCCTGCCTGGTTGTAAGCCCAATCATGGTTTATAGCTATGGTTTCCTCTTTACTTTCACAACGTTCGAGCCTCACCGGCATCACTGCGTTGTGTCCTTGAGCAAGAACATTAATCCTAGCTTAGTACTGGTTCAACCCAGGAAGACCCGTCCCTTTATAACTGAAAGATTGTTGATGGGACGTAAAGAATCAAATCAAACAAACAAAACAAAACTTTCACAATGGTGGGTCAGGCCTAGTCTCAACAACGGCCCTGGCGATAAGCTTTAATCAGTTGGTTGAAGCCTGATGCTTGTCGTTTGCAGGGCATACCGTGGCTCAACTTTGTTTTCTTTAGCTCTGACTATCTGTAAGTCATGAGAGTCCATTTTTGTTTCATCATAGTGAGTGAATTTGATTCGATTGTTTCTCTGTGATCACACATTGCATTAGTTAGAAGGCCTCCATGCGAGCTTAAAAATTTAGAGCTTTAACAACAACAAAATCTAGGCGAAGAGTTGGCGCCAGTAAAATGCATTTAAGCCCCAATCCCCCCCCCCACTCCTGTGGCTAAGGCTGATCTCCGTTCTAAGGCAGTGGTTCTGTTGTTGTTGATCTATTTTTAAACATACTTACCATTGTTTATGGGGGTTCTGGGTTTGTCTTTGTTTTAGTATGTATATAGAGGATCTTACATGAGTGCTCGTGTTTTATAAAATTCATTTAACGAGTTAAGAATAAAAACGATAAAATGCGAGGTTTGTCGAGCATTTAATCGCTTTTTCGCAACGAGTTTAATAAATTCAATAATACAGGAGTGCGAATGGAAGATTCTTTTTATCACATGACATTAAAATTGCTTAAAATCGCAGTTTTGGAGTGAAAACATCAATTTTTGACACCTTTTTCGCAACGTTATAATGGACGTCATTATGTTACATTACCAAATCTGTAAAACACTAGTGGTTTATCAAGTTTATTGCATGTCGTTATATCACTCCCAGTTTTGCAATTATCTTGAAGAGGAAGAGAGAGCTGGTTGCTTTGCTTGTTTTGTCTTATTGATGCCTTGTTACTATAAACGTTCTCTGGCTCTTCCTCGCGGTGCCCTGGGTTGGTCTGCATTGTGTGATTGTGTTTTTTCCTGATCATACTCACTTACTTCTTTGTCCTCAATCAAAAATTCATGCTACGTTGTTTTTTGTTTTGTTTTTATCTTAGCATGAATATTAAAACGGAAGTAGATATTTTTTACCCGTCTGAGGGCATGCAGCAACAGTACAACCCATTTGTTGCGTACTCTCTCCTTCACAGTCAGCATCATTAGGATCAACTTTGTTACAAGTTCTGTTCCTCTCTTGCACTCCAGATCCACACGTGACCGAGCATGCCGTCCAAGAGTCCCAAGGAGCCCATTCTGTAACAGAACAATACACTGGTTCATCAATGGGATAACATGAAGATAAATGAAAGTTCTCTCCAGCATTCAGCTAGCAGTTAAGTGATTTTATCATGTTATAAAGGGTGTTAAGAAAGTTCGTTCCGCAAAAAATCATGTTATTTTTATAGTCATTATGTGTCCAATGACATTAATGTCACTGGAATTCTTTAAAGTCGACATACTGGACAAGAAATAAACAACTGGATGTTTAATCAAATATTTTGCTACCGAATAAATTATCTTCAAAATCAAGCCCCCATCCCCCCCCCCCCCCCCCCCCCGGAAATTTTTGGGCTCGAGGAGCAAAATGGGTGTATGTGACAAAGAACCCTTGTCATGTCCTGGCCATAGCCTTTAGTACGTTTACTAAACTGCAAGGCTGTAAACAACCATCCAAAATAATAAATGTCACATTTTTTGGAAAATATCAGATTTTTTCTAGGCCGACTGAAAAAAATTACCCAAATTAAACGAAATTTTGTGAAGACATTCGATATCAGACACGATGCTAAACACTATAGAGCATCACAAACAATAACAGGCCCAATGAAAATGCAATTTTCCAGCATAATTTCCTTTGTAAATGATTCGAAATTCTATGATGTAGAGCGGAATGAATTTCTTAATTTCTTAACACCTTTTATATCGAAAATGAAACGATAAACAAAATGACAAAAGTAATGTTTCAATTTTCGCTCTGATTATACATGCAGGCTTGATTGCTACATACAATATTTGCTTAAATACTCTTCTGCAACCAGGCATATTAGAACCTGTATTTGATACTGATTTAGTTAAATAGAATAATTGGGAAGCCTAATTTTAGTAATCAGTTTAAAAAGTTTGTTAAACGTTAAAAAAGTAGGAGACATTATGGATTCGACAGCTTGCATGCCTGCTTGTAAACCCAATCATGGTTTATAGCTATGGTTTCCTCTTTACTTTCACAACGGTGGATCAGGTCCACACTCAATAACGGCCCTGGCGATAAGCTTTAATCAGTTGGTTGAAGCCTGATGCTTGTCGTTTGCAGGGCATACCGTGGCTCAACTTGGTTTTCTTTAGCTCTGACTATCTGTGAGTCATGAGAGTCCATTGTTGTTTCATCATAGTGTGTTAATTTGATTCGATTGGCTCTCTGTGATCACACATTGCATTAATTAGGAGGCCTCCATGCGAGCTTAAAATTTTATTGTTTTAACCACAACAGAATCTAGGCGAAGATTTGGCGCCAGTAAAATGCATTTAAGCCCCAACCCGCCCACCCCACCCCGGTGGCTAAGGATGATCTCCATTCTAAGGCCGTGGTTCTGTTGTTGTTGATCTATTGTTAAACAAACTTACCATTGTTTATGGGGGTTCTGGGTTTGTCTTTGTTTTAGTATGTATATAGAGGATCTTATATGAGTTCTCATGTTTTATTAAATTTATTTAATGAGTTGAGAACAAAAACCATAAAATGTGTGGTTTGTCGAGCGTTTAATCACTTTTTCGCAACATGTTTAATAAATTCTATAATACAGGAGCACGAATGCTAGATTTTTTATCACATTACATTAAAATTGCTTAAAAATCGCAGTTTTGGAGTGAAAACATCTAGATTTTGACACCTTTTTCGCAACGTTATAATGGACGCCATTATGTTGCATTACCAAATCTGTAAACCACTAGTGGTTTATGGTTTTATTGCATGACGTTATATAACTCCCAAACGTGACAGATAATACTTTTTTTGTTTCCTTTCTAGTTTTGCAATTATCTTGAAGAGGAAGAGAGAGCTTGTTGCTTTGCTTTTATTGTCTTATGGATGCCTTGTTACTATAAATGTTCTCTGGCTCTTCCTCACGGTGCCGTGGGTTGGTCTGCATTATGTGATTGTGTTTTTTCCTGATCATACTCACTTACTTTTTGTCCTCAATCAAAAATGCATGCGACGTTGTGTTTTTTTTTTTATCTTAGCATAAATATTAAAACGGAAGTAGATATCTTTTACCCGTCTGAGGACATGCAGCAACAGTACAACCCAGTTGCTGTGTACTCTCTCCTTCACAGTCAGCATCACTAGGATCAACTTTGTTACAAGTTCTGGACCTCTCTTGCACTCCAGATCCACATGTGACTGAGCATGCTGTCCAAGAGTCCCAAGGAGCCCATTCTGTAACAGAAGGGGATAGTTATCACCTAATTAAGTAATAGTTACACCATGGGTTGTCCGCCTGTACATGGAGATAATCCACGAGCTTTAGCGAGTGGATTATCTTAAGTACAGGTGGACAAACATGGTATAACTATTTTATACCACCTACATGAGTGTAGACCTTGCACGCGATATTTCGTGCTTAAGTATGTAAGGGTGGTATAAAAGCCTTTACATTGCAATTAAGTATCAGGTTGGATCTCTTCTTCATTTAACTTGTATATCGAGTTTAGTGGATGCCAATATTTTATCATCTCAAGTTTGGTGACAGTAAGTTAAATACCACAGCATAATGTCAGTATTTATGGCAATAGAAATAGTGTTGAATTAATGCTTCTAATCATCATTTATTTCGCTTAGATGATTTATTCGATTTATCCACTTATTAAGACAAATATTGGTTCGCATTATGAAGATTTTGAATCATTACACATCTAAACAGATGAGCTTAAAACAGTGATATTGGCTGTGTTTCTTTGGCACCAAAGCGGCGTATACCAACCTCCCTCCCTCCCTATCTACCTACGATTCGTGTTTGTTATCTACCTACCTCCAACCCTGCTTACCTACCAACGATTCGTGTTTGTTATCAACCTACCTACCTACCTATACCAACCTCCCTCCCTCCCTACCTCCCTACGATTCGTGTTTGTTATCTACATACCTCCCACCCTGCCTACCTACCTACGATTCGTGTTATTTATCTCCCTACCTATACCAACCTCCCTCCCTACCTACCTACCTACGATTCATGTTTGTTATATACCTATCTCACACCCTGCCTACCTACCTACGATTCGTGTTTGTTATCTCCCTACCTATACCAACCTCCCTCCCTCCCTCCCTCCCTGCCTACCTACCTAAGATCGTGTTTGTTATCACCCTACCTATAAAAACCTCCCTCCCTCCCTGCCTACCTACCTACGATTCGTATTTGTTATCTACCTACCTATACCTACCTCCCACCCTAACTACCCACCTACGATTTGTGTTTGTTATCTACCTACCTCCAACCCTACCTACCTACCTACGATTCGTGATTGTTATCTACCAACCTCCCTCCCTCCCTACCTACCTACGATTCGTGTTTATTATCTACCTACCTACATACCTACATACCATTATTATTTACCTACATACCTACGATTCGTGTTTGTAATCTACCTACATATACCAACCTCCTTCCTTCCCTCCTTCCCTCCGTACCTACCTGCAAGTCGTGTTTGTTATCTCCCTACCTATACCAACCTCCTTCCCTACCTACCTACCTACCTACCTACCTACCTACGATTCGTGTTTGTTATCTACCTACCTCCCACCCTGCCTAACTACCTCCGATTCGTGTTTGTTATCTCCCTACCTATACCAACCTCCCTACCTCCCTTCCTCCCTACCTACCCACGATTCGTGTTTATTATCTACCTACCTACATACCTACATACCATTATTATTTACCTACATACCTACGATTCGTGTTTGTTATCTACCTACATATACCAACCTCCCTCCCTCCCTCCTTCCCTCCATACCTACCTGCAATTCGTGTTTGTTATCTCCCTACCTATACCAACCTCCTTCCCTACCTACCTACCTTCCTACCTACGATTCGTGTTTGTCATCTACCTACCTCCCACCCTGCCTACCTACCTACGATTCGTGTTTGTTACCTCCCTACCTATACCAACCTCCCTCCCTACCTACCTACCTGCCTACCTACGATTCGTGTTTGTTATCTCCCTTCCTATACCAACCTCCCTCTCTCCCTACCTACGATTCGTGTTTGTTTTCTACCTACCTATACCAACCTCCCTCCCTCCCTATCTACCTACGATTCGTGTATGTTATCTACCTACCTCCCTCCCTGCCTACCTACCTACGATTCGTGTTTGTTTTTCACCTACCTATACCAACCTTTCTCTCTACTTACCTACCTACCTACGATTCGTGTTTGTTATCTCCCTACCTATACCAGCCTCCCTCCCTCCCTGCCTACCTACCTACGATTCGTGTTTGTTATTTACCTACCTATACCAACCTCCCTCCCTACCCACCTACCTACGATTCGTGTTTGTAATCTACCGCCCTCCCTCCCTCCCAACCTTCCTACCTACGATTTGTGTTTGTTATCTACCTACCTCTTACCCTACCAGCCTACCTACGATTCGTGTTTGTTATCTACCTACCTATACCTCCCTCCCTACCTACCTACCTACGATTCGTGTTTGTTATCTACCTACCTCCCACCCTATCTGCCTACCTACGATTCGTGTTTGTTATCTACCTACCTCCGACCCTACCTACCTACCGACCTATGATTCATGTTTGTTATTTACCTACCTATACCTACCTCCCACCCTACCTACCTACCTATGATTCGTGTTTGTTATCTACCTACCTCCCACCCTACCTACCTATCTACCTACCTAGGATTCGTGTTTGTAATCTACCGCCCTCCCTCCCACCCTACATACCTACCTACCTGCGATTCGTGTTTGTTATCTACCTACCTCCTTCCCTCCTACCCTCCCTCCCTACCTCCATACCTACGATTCGTGTTTGTTATCTATCTCCCTCCCTCTCTCCCTACCTACCTACGATTCGTGTTTGTTATCTATCGCCCTCCCTCCCATCCTACCTACCTACGATTCGTGTTTGTAATCTACCGCCCTCCCACCCACCCAACAAACCTACCTTATATTCTTGTTTGTTATCTACCTACCTATACCAACCTCCCTCCCTACCTACCTACCTACGATTCCTGTTTGTTATCTACCTACACTCCTTCCTGCCTACCTACCTACGATTCCTATTTGTTATCTCCCTACCTATACCAACCCCCTTCCCTACCTACCTACCTACGATTCGTGTTTGTTATCTACCTACCTCCCACCCTGCCTACCTACCTCCGATTCGTATTTGTTATCTCCCTACCTTTACCAACCTCCCTACCTCCCTTCCTCCCTACCTACCTACGATTCGTGTTTATGATCTACCTACCTACATACCTACATACCATTATTATTTACCTACATACCTACGATTCGTGTTTGTTATCTACCTACATATACCAACCTTCCTCCCTCCCTCCTTCCCTACCTGCAATTCTAGTTTGTTATCTCCCTACCTATACCAACCTCCTTCCCTACCTACCTACCTACCTATGGTTCGTGTTTGTTATCTACCTACCTCCCACCCTGCCTACCTACCTACGATTCGTATTTGTTATCTCCCTACCTATACCAACCTCCCTCCCTACCTACCTACCTGCCTACCTACGATTCGTGTTTGTTATCTCCCTACATATACCAACCTCCCTCCCTCCCTACCTACGATTCGTGTTTGTTATCTACCTACCTATACCAACCTCCCTCCCTCCCTATCTACCTACGATTCGTGTTTGTTATCTACCTACCTCCCTCCCTGCCTACCTACCTACGATTCGTTTTTGTTATTCACCTACCTATACCAACCTTTCTCCCTACTTACCTAACTTCCTACGATTCGTGTTTGTTATCTCCCTACCTATACCAGCCTCCCTCCCTCCCTCCCTCCCTCCCTGCCTACCTACCTACGATTCAGGTTTGTTATCTACCTACCTATACCAACCTCCCTCCCTCCCTACCCACCTACCTACGATTCGTGTTTGTAATCTACCGCCCTCCCTCCCTCCCTCCCTATCTTCCTATCTACGATTCGTGTTTGTTATCTACCTACCTCTCACCCTACCTGCCTACCTACGATTCGTGCTTGTTATCAACCTACCTATACCTCCCTCCCTCCCTACCTACCTACCTACGATTCGTGTTTGTTATCTACCTACCTCCCACCCTACCTGCCTACCTACGATTCGTGTTTGTTATCTACCTACCTCAGACCCTACCTACCTACCTACCTACCTATGATTCGTGTTTGTTATCTACCTACCTCCCATCCTACCTACTTACCTACCTACCTACCTAGGATTCGTGTTTGTTATCTACTGCCCTCCCTCCCACCATACCTACCTACCTACCTACCTACGATTCGTGTTTGTTATCTACCTACCTCCCTCCCTCCTACCCTCCCTCCCTACCTCCATACCTACGATTCGTGTTTGTTATCTACCTCCCTCCCTCCCTACCTACCAACCTACGATTCGTGTTTGTTATCTACCGCCCTCCCTCCCATCCTACCTACCTACGATTCGTGTTTGTAATATACCGCCCTCCCACCCACCCTACAAACCTACCTAATATTCTTGTTTGTTATCTACCCACCTATACCAACCTCCCTCCCTACCTACCTACCTTCCTACGATTTCTGTTTGTTATCTACCTACACTCCTTCCTGCCTACCTACCTATCGATTCCTGCTTGTTATCTCCCTACCTATACAAACCTCCCTCCCTCCCTGCCTACCTACCTACGATTCGTGTTTGTTTTCTACCTACCTCCCACCCTGCCTACCTACCTACGATTCGTGTTTGTTATCTCCCTACCTATACCAACCTCCCTCCCTCCCTGCCTACCTACCTAAGATTCGTGTTTGTTATCACCCTACCTATACCAACCTCCCTCCCTCCCTCCCTCCCTGCCTACCTACCTAAGATTCGTGTTTGTTATCTGCCTACCTATACCTACCTCCGACCCTAATTACCTACCTACGATTCGGGTTTGTTATCTACCTACCTCCAACCCTACCTACCTACCTACGATTCGTGTTTATTATCTACCGACCTCCATCCATCCCTTACTACCTATGATTCGTGTTTGTTATCTACCTACCTCCAACCCTGCCTACCTAACTACATTTCGTGTTTGTTATCTACCTACCTTTACCAACCTCCCTCCGTACCTGCCTACCTACCTACGATTCGTGTTTGTTATCTCCCCACCTATACCAACCTCCCTCCCTCCCTACCTACCTACGATTCGTGTTTGTTATCTACCTATCTTTACCAACCTCCCTCCCTGCATACCTACCTTCGATTCGTGTGTGTTATCTACCTACCTATACCAACCTCCCTCCATTCCTACCTACCTTAGATTCGTGTTTGTTATCTAACTTCCTATACCACCCTCCCTCCCTGCCTACCTACCTACGATTCGTGTTTGTTATCTACCTATACAAACCTCCCTCCCTCCCTACCTACCTACGATTCGTTTTTGTTATCATTCTACCTACACCAACCTCCCTCCATCCCTCCTTCCCTCCCAAACTACCTACGATTCGTGTTTGTTATCTACCTACATATACCAAACTCCCTCCATACCTCCTTCCCTCCCTACCTAACTACGATTCGTGTTTGTTATCTCCCTACCTATACCAATCTCCTTCCCAACCTACCTACCTACCTACCTACCTACCTACCTACCTACCTACCTACCTACCTACCTACCTACCTACCTACCTGCGATTCGCGTTTGTTATCTACATACCTTTACCAACCTTCCTCCCTCCCAACCTACCTACGGTTCGTGTTTGTTATCTACCTACCTCCCACCCTGTCTACCTACCTACGATTCGTGTTTTTTATCTCCCTACCTATACCAACCTCCCTCCCTACCTACCTACCTTCCTACCTACGATTCGTGTTTGTTATCTCCCTACCTATACCAACCTCCCTCCCTCCCTACCTACGTTTCGTGTTTGTTATCTACCTACCTATACCAACCTCCCTCCCTCCCTATCTACCTACGATTCGTGTTTGTTATCTACCTACCTCCCACACTGTCTACCTACCTACGATTCATGTTTGTTATCTACCTACCTATACCAACCTTCCTTCCTCCCTACCTACCTACCTACGATTCGTGTTTGTTATCTCCCTACCTATACCAACCTCCCTCCTTCCCTGCCTACCTACCTACGATTCGTGTTTGTTATCTATCTACCTATACCATCCTCCCTCCCTCCCTCCCTCCCTACCTACCATCGAATCGTGTTTGTTATCTACCTCCCTCCCTCCCATCCTCCCTCCCATCCTCCCTCCCTACCTACCAACCAACCGACCTACCTACCTACCTACCTACCTACCTACCTACCTACCTACCTACCTACCTACCTACCTACCTACCTACCTACCTACCTACCTACCTACCTACCTACCTACCTACCTACCTACCTTCCTTCCTACCTACCTACCTACGATTCGTGTTTGTTATCTACCGCCCTCCCTCCCTCCCTACCTACCTACCTACGATTCGTGTTTGTTATCTACCTACCGTCCACCCTACCTGCCTACCTACGATTCGTGTTTGTTATCAACCTACCTATACCTCCCTCCCTACCTACCTACGATTCGTGTTTGTTATCTACCTACCACCCACCCTACCTGCCTTCCTATGATTCGTGTTTGTAATCTACCTACCTCCGACCCTACCTACATACCTACGTCTTATGTTTGTTATTTACCTACCTTTACCTACCTCCCACCCTACCATTCTACCTACGATTCGTGTTTGTTATCTACCGCCCTCCCTCCCTACCTACCTACGATTCGTGTTATTTATCTACCTACCTCCCACCCTACCTACCTACCAACGATTCGTGTTTGTTATTTACCTACCTCAAACCCTACCTCAAAACCTACGATTCGTGCTTGTTATCTACCTCCCTTTACCTACCTCCCACCCTCCCTCCCTCCCTACCTACCTACCTACCTTAGATTCGTGTTTGTTATCTACCTCCCTCCCTCCTACCCTCCCTCCATACCTCCATACCTACGATTCGTGTTTGTTATCCACCTCCCTCCCTCCCTACCTTCCTACCAACCTACCTACCTACCTACCTAGGATTCGTGTTTGTTATCTACCGCCCTCCCTACCTACCTACCTACGATTCGTGTTTTTATTTACCTCGCTCCCTCCCTACCTCCATACCTACGATTCGTGTTTGTTGTCTACCTTCCTCCCTCCCTACCTCCCTACCTACCTACCTACCTACGATTCGTTTTTGTTATTTACCGCCCTCCCTCCCATCCTACCTACCTACCTACGATTCGTGTTTGTTATCTACCGCCCTCCCACCCACCCTACCTACCTACGATTCGTGTTTGTATCTACCTACCTCCCACCCTAACTACCTACCTACGATTCGTGTTTGTTGTCTACCTTCCTCCAACCCCTACCGACCTACCTACGATTCGTGTTTGCTATCTACCTACCTCTAACCCTACCTACCTACATACGATTCTTGTTTGCTATCTACCTACCTATACCTACCTCCCACCCTCCCTCCCTACCTACATACCTACGATTTGTGTTTGTCATTTACCTCCCTCCCTCCCTACCTACCTACGATTCGTGTTTGTTATCTATCTCCCTCCCTACCTACCTACCTACAAAACTACCTCCCTCCCTACCTCCCTTCATACCTCCCTACCTACGATCGTGTTTGTTATCTACCGACATCCCTCCCATCCTACCTACCTACCTACGATTCGTGTTTGTTATCTACCTTCCTCCAACCCTACCTACCTACATACGATTCGTGTTTGCTATCTACCTACCTATACCTATCTCCCACCCTCACTCCCTACCTACATACCTACGATTCGTGTTTGTTATTTACCCGCGTCCCTCGTTACCTACCTACGGTTCGAGTTTGTTATCTAGCTCCCTCCCTACCTACCTACCTACCTACCTACAAAGCTACCTACCTACCTACCTACCTCCCTACCTACCTCCCTACCTACGATTCGTGTTAGTTATCTACCGCCATCCCTCCCACCCTATCTACCTACCTACGATTCGAGTTTGTTATCTACCGCCCTCCCTCCCACCCTACCTACCTATGATTCGTGTCTGTTATCTACCTACCTCCCTCCCTACCTGCCTACCAACGATTCCTGTTTGTTATCTACCTCCCTCCCTCCCTCCCTCCCTACCTACCTACCTACTTACCTACGATTCGTGTTTGTTATCTACCGCCCTCCCTCCCACCCTGTCTACCTACGTACGATATGTGTCTGTTATCTACCTACTTCCCACCCTACCTACCTACCTACGATTCGTGTTTGTTATTTACCTACCTATACCAACCTCCCACCCTAACTACCTACCTACCTACGATTGGTGTTTGTTATCTACCTACCTATACCTACCTAACTCCCTCCCTCCCTACCTACCTACCTACGATTAGTGTTTGTTATCTACCTACATATACCAACCTCCTTCCTTCCCTCCTTCCCTCCGTACCTACCTGCAAGTCGTGTTTGTTATCTCCCTACCTATTCCAACCTCCTTCCCTACCTACCTACCTACCTACCTAACTACCTACCTACGATTCGTGTTTGTTATCTACCTACCTCCCACCCTGCCTACCTACCTCCGATTCGTGTTTGTTATCTCCCTACCTATACCAACCTCCCTACCTTCCTACCTACCTACGATTCGTGTTTATTATCTACCTACCTACATACCTACATACCATTATTATTAACCTACATACCTACGATTCGTGTTTGCTATCTACCTACATATACCAACCTCCCTCCCTCCCTCCTTCCCTCCGTACCTACCTGCAATTCGTGTTTGTTATCTCCCTACCTATACCAACCTCCTTCCCTACCTACCTACCTACCTACGATTCGTGTTTGTTATCTACCTACCTCCCACCCTGCCTACCTACCTACGATTCGTGTTTGTTATCTCCCTACCTATACCAACCTCCTTCCCTACCTACCTACCTGCCTACCTACGATTCGTGTTTGTTATCTCCCTACCTATACCAACCTCCCTCCCTCCTTACCTACGATTCGTGTTTGTTATCTACCTACCTATACCAACCTCCCTCCCTCCCTATCTACCTACGATTCGTGTTTGTTATCTACCTACCTCCCTCCCTGCATACCTACCTACGATTCGTGTTTGTTATTCACCTACCTATACCAACCTTTCTCCCTACTTACCTACCTAACCTACGATTCGTGTTTGTTATCTCCCTACCTATACCAACCTCCCTCCCTCCCTGCCTACCTACCTACGATTCGTGTTTGCTATCTACCTACCTATACCAACCTCCCTCCCTCCCTACCCACCTACCTCTGATTCGTGTTTGTAATCTACCGCCCTCCCTCTCTCCCTCCCTACCTTCCTACCTACGATTCGTGTTTGTTATCTACCTACCTCTCACCCTACCTGCCTACCTACGATTCGTGTTTGTTATCTACCTACCTATACCTCCCTCCCTCCCTACCTACCTACCTACGATTCGTGTTTGTTATCTACCTACCTCCAACCCTACCTGCCTACCTACGATTCGTGTTTGTTATCTACCTACCTCCGACCCTACCTACCTACCTACCTATGATTCATGTTTGTAATTTACCTACCTATACCTACCTCCCACCCTACCTACCTACCTATGATTCGTGTTTGTTATCTACCTACCTCCCACCCTACCTACCTACCTACCTACCTAGGATTCGTGTTTGTTATCTACCGCCCTCCCTCCCATCCTACCTACCTACCTACCTACGATTCGTGTTTGTTATCTACCTACCTCCCTCCCTCCTACCCTCCCTCCCTACCTCCATACCTACGATTCGTGTTTGTTATCTACCTCCCTCCCTCCCTCCCTCCCTACCTACCTACGATTCGTGTTTGTTATCTACCTACCTCCGACCCTACCTACCTACCTATGATTCGTGTTTGTTATTTACCTACCTATACAAACCTCCGTCCCTCCCTACCTACCTACGATTCGTTTTTGTTATCATTCTACCTACACTAACCTCCCTCCATCCCTCCTTCCCTCCCAACCTACCTACGATTCGTGTTTGTTATCTACCTACATATACCAAACTCCCTCCATCCCTCCTTCCCTCCCTACCTAACTACGATTCGTGTTTGTTATCTCCCTACCTATACCAATCTCCTTCCCTACCTACCTACCTACCTACCTACCTACCTACCTACCTACCTACCTACCTACCTACCTGCGATTCGTGTTTGTTATCTACATACCTTTACCAACCTTCCTCCCTCCCAACCTACCTACGATTCGTGTTTGTTATCTACCTACCTCCCACCCTGTCTACCTACCTACGATTCGTGTTTGTTATCTCCCTACCTATACAAACCTCCCTCCCTACCTACCTACCTGCCTACCTACGATTCGTGTTTGTTATCTCCCTACCTATACCAACCTCCCTCCCTCCCTACCTACGATTCGTGTTTGTTATCTACCTACCTATACCAACCTCCCTCCCTCCCTATATACCTACGATTCGTGTTTGTTATCTACCTACCTCCCACACTGTCTACCTACCTACGATTCATGTTTGTTATCTACCTACCTATACCAACCTTCCTCCCTACCTACCTATCTACGATTCGTGTTTGTTATCTCCCTACCTATACCAACCTCCCTCCTTCCCTGCCTACCTACCTACGATTCGTGTTTTTATCTATCTACCTATACAATCCTCCCTCCCTCCCTCCCTACCTACCTACCATCGAATCGTGTTTGTTATCTACCTCCCTCCCTCCCATCCTCCCTCCCATCCTCCCTCCCTACCTACCAACCTACCTACCTACCTACCTACCTACCTTCCTTCCTACCTACCTACCTACGATTCGTGTTTGTTATCTACCGCCCTCCCTCCCTCCCTACCTACATACCTACGATTCGTGTTTGTTATCTACCTACCGTCCACCCTACCTGCCTACCTACGATTCGTGTTTGTTATCAACCTACCTATACCTCCCTCCCTACCTACCTACCTACGATTCGTGTTTGTTATCTACCTACCACCCACCCTACCTGCCTTCCTATGATTCGTGTTTGTTATCTACCTACCTCCGACCCTACCTACCTACCTACGTCTTATGTTTGTTATTTACCTACCTTTACCTACCTCCCACCCTACCATTCTACCTACGATTCGTGTTTGTTATCTACCGCCCTCCCTCCCTACCTACCTACGATTCGTGTTATTTATCTACCTACCTCCCACCCTACCTACCTACCAACGATTCGTGTTTGTCTATTACCTACCTCAAACCCTACCTCAAATCCTACGATTCGTGCTTGTTATCTACCTCCCTTTACCTACCTCCCACCCTCCCTCCCTCCCTACCTACCTACCTACCTACGATTCGTGTTTGTTATCTACCTCCCTCCCTCCTACCCTCCCTCCATACCTACGATTCGTGTTTGTTATCTACCTCCCTCCCTTTCTACCTTCCTATCAACCTACCTACCTACCTACCTAGGATTCGTGTTTGTTATCTACCGCCCTCCCTACCTACCTACCTACCTACGATTCGTGTTTTTATCTACCTCGCTCCCTCCCTCCCTCCCTACCTCCCTCCCTACCTCCATACCTACGATTCGTGTTTGTCGTCTACCTTCCTCCCTCCCTACCTCCCTACCTACCTACCTACCTACCTACGATTCGTTTTTGTTATTTACCGCCCTCCCTCCCATCCTACCTACCTACCTACGATTCGTGTTTGTTATCTACCGCCCTCCCACCCACCCTACCTACCTACCTACAATTCGTGTTTGTATCTACCTACCTCCCACCCTAACTACCTACCTACGATTCGTGTTTGTTGTCTACCTTCCTCCAACCCCTACCGACCTACCTACGATTCGTGTTTGCTATCTACCTACCTCTAACCCTACCTACCTACATACGATTCTTGTTTGCTATCTACCTACCTATACCTACCTCCCACCCTCCCTCCCTACCTACATACCTACGATTCGTGTTTGTCATTTACCTCCCTCCCTCCCTACCTACCTACGATTCGTGTTTGTTATCTATCTCCCTCCCTACCTACCTACCTACAAAACTACCTCCCTCCCTACCTCCCTACATACCTCCCTACCTACGATTCGTGTTTGTTATCTACCGACATCCCTCCCATCCTACCTACCTACCTACGATTCGTGTTTGTTATCTACCTACCTCCAACCCTACCTACCTACATACGATTCGAGTTTGCTATCTACCTACCCAACCCTCACTCCCTACCTACATACTTACGATTCGTGTTTGCTATTTACCCGCGTCCCTCCCTACCTACCTACGGTTCGTGTTTGTTATCTAGCTCCCTCCCTACCTACCTACCTACCTACCTACAAAGCTACCTACCTACCTACCTCCCTATCTACCTCCCTACCTACGATTCGTGTTAGTTATCTACCGCCATCCCTCCCACCCTATCTACCTACCTACGATTCGAGTTTGTTATCTACCGCCCTCCCTCCCACCCTACCTACCTACGATTCATGTCTGTTATCTAACTACCTCCCGCCCTACCTGCCTACCAACGATTCTTGTTTGTTATCTACCTCCCTCCCTACCTCCCTACCTACCTACCTACCTACCTACGATTCGTGTTTGTTATCTACCGCCCTACCTTCCACCCTATCTACCTACGTACGATATGTGCCTGTTATCTACCTACCTCCCACCCTACCTACCTACCTACGATTCGTGTTTGTTATTTACCTACCAATACCAACCTCCCTCCCTCCCTGCCTACCTACGATTCGTGTTTGTTATCTACCTACCTATACCAACCTCCCTCCCTTCCTACCTACCTACGATTCTATTTGTTATCTACCTACCTATACCAACCTCCCTCCCTGCATACCTACCTACGATTCGTGTTTGTTATCTACCTATACAAACCTCCCTCCCTACCTACCAACGATTCGTTTTTGTTATCTTCCTACCTACACCAACCTCCCTCCATCCCTCCTTCCCTCCCTACGTAACTACGATTCGCGTTTGTTATCTCCCTACCTATACCAATCTCCTTCCCTACCTACCTACCTACTTACCTACCAACCTACCTACCTGCGATTCGTGTTTGTTATCTACATACCTTTACCAACCTTCCTCCCTCCCAACCTACCTACGATTCGTGTTTGTTATCTACCTACCTCCCACCCTGTCTACCTACCTACGATTCGTGTTTGTTATCTCCCTACCTATACCTATATGTTTGTTATTTACCCGCGTCCCTCCCTACCTACCTACGGTTCGTGTTTGTTATCTAGCTCCCTCCCTACCTACCTACCTACCTACAAACCTACCTACCTACCTACCTACCTCCCTACCTACGATTCGTGTTAGTTATCTACCGCCATCCCTCCCACCCTACCTACCTACCTACGATTCGAGTTTGTTATCTACCGCCCTCCCTCCCACCCTACCTACCTACGATTCGTGTCTGTTATCTACCTACCTCCCACCCTACCTGCCTACCAACGATTCTTGTTTGTTATCTACCTCCCTCTCTCCCTACCTACCTACCTACCTACGATTCGTGTTTGTTATCTACCGCCCTCCCTCCCACCCTATCTACCTACGTACGATTCGAGTTTGTTATCTACCGCCCTCCCTCCCTCCCTACCTACCTACGATTCGTGTCTGTTATCTACCTACCTCCCACCCTACCTACCTACCTACGATTCGTGTTTGTTATTTACCTACCTATATCAACCTCCCACCCTACCTACCTGCCTACCTACGATTCGTGTTTGTTATCTACCTACCTATACCTCCCTCCCTCCCTACCTACCTACCTACGATTCGTGTTTGTTATCTACCTACCTCCCAACCTACCTGCCTACCTACGATTCGTGTTTGTTATCTACCTACCTCCCACCCTACCTACCTACCTACGATTCGTGTTTGTTATTTACCTACCTATATCAACCTCCCACCCTACCTACCTACCTACCTACGATTGGTGTTTGTTATCTACCTACCTATACCTACCTAACTCCCTCCCTCCCTACCTACCTACCTACGATTGGTGTTTGTTATCTACCTACCTATACCTACCTAATTCCCTCCCTCCCTACCTACCTACCTACGATTCGTGTTTGTTATCTCCCTACCTATACCAACCTCCCTCCCTCCCACCCTGCGTACCTACCTACCTACCTACGATTAGTGTTTGTTATCTACCTACCTCCCACCCTACCTACCTACCTACGATTCGTGTTTGTTATCTACCTCCCTCCCTCCTTCCCTCCCTACATATCTACCTACGATTCGTGTTTGTTATCTACCTACCTACCGACGATTCGTGTTTGTTATTAACCTACCTCCTACCTACCTACCTATGATTCGTGTTTGCTATCTACCTACCTACCTACCTACCTACCTACCCACCTACCCACCCACCAACCCACCCACCCACCCACCCACCCACCCACCCACCCACCCACCCACCTACCTACCTACCTACCTACCTACCTACCTACCTACCTACCTACCTACCTACCTACCTACCTACCTATGAGGTGGGGGGCTATCCTAGCGCACATGATTGAAATTCATTCTGAGTAAGAAAACTTAACCCTTCAAGCGCCAAGAAAAAAATGCATCTGAAAATGTCGTCTGCTTAAGTCGTCTGCTGCAAATAAGTGCTAAGCATTACTGACGAATTAAGTATAGAAGCAAACAGCGTGGACTCAGAACAGACTGCTCCTGATCAGGGCCCACAGTGTTTGCCATAGAGGCTTTTGTTGTGATCGGCGCATTAAGGGCTAATAAACTTTTAACCTCCTGCTGGAGTTGGTGTTGATTCTGGTTTCGTTGTTGGCTTCATCGATGTAGTAGAGCTCTGTTGTGGTGCTTCCCTGTCTGTTGTTGTGTCTTTGTTTGGCTGCACTGCGGCTCCATCGTCTGCAATTTAGTGTTTCTGGTTAGGCTAAATATCTTTGATAACATTAACAGGATTAAAATATGCCGTAAAAACATTGGGGAAGCACCCATTACGCAGGCTACGCACGTGCGTAATAAAATAGTAACATTCAAGGGAGATCACTTAAGATGATAAAAGTGATTTTCCATACAATAACGAACTGCTAATAAAGGTAATAATTCGCTCCCTCTTGGAGCAAATTCTTTCCTTTAAGAGAAGTTCCCATTTTGAAAAGGGACGCAAATAAAGAGAATAATTGTTTGATCCAGTAGTCTCCCTTTGATGTGCGTAACTTTTTCAGCGTTCTGGCTACGCCATTGGTAAATACGCTGAAATTTTGACAGACACGTGACTATACGTACGGGCACTATGGAAACGTCACACTGTTAATGGCATCAAACTATGAGTGATACCTGGGAAAGTGGGATTTGTATTTTCTGGGTTTCTTTCATAGGTCAGCCATTTTTTCTGATGTTGTAAGTAGCAATTTGCCAAACAAAGTTAAAACGTAATATTTGAATCTTGCACTGGGTAACACATATTAACACCACTGTTTAAGCGAAAATAATCAGTGGCAATTAATTGATATAAGAAACAAAACACGTTAAACTCCTACGTAATGTTAGTGAATACTTGCGGATGAATACCAAAGAAAACTGTGGGAACTATTTAAATGACCTGGCTGTACTTTGCAGTATATAGACTTCAGTTCAAAAGTATTTTCTTTCAAAATTCCATTATGTTTGTCTATACATCCATTGTTTTGGAACAACTGAAAACTTTCGATAACCCAAACTTCTACGAGGTCATCCTCAATCAGGAAGTCTTCCTGGTTGGTGTGCACTGTCATCGGACACCATGTCTTCTAAGTCCAGACCAGCTTGGCACCCAAGGGGCAAATTAAGAAACTAACTTGAGCCATGCGTTACTTTTTTTAAGAAATAATACAATCGCATGCTGCACGAAGGCACGTTTATTGTTCTCACGTGGGAAAAACAAAGGTTTTCTCTTTATTGAATTTCTGTCCAGTTTTGGTTGTATTCTAACAAAAGCTGGCATTATCTTCACATTCAAATGCGTGAATAGATATCGAAAGAAAACATTGTAATTTAAACTAAGCTTGAAAGTAAACAGTTATAAAGACAATAGCAATTGATCGTCTTGACTTTTATTTTTGAACTATGGCCATCATGAGCGAATCTGTGTGTTAAGCAATGCGAATAACAAAAATGACAGATCAGATTAAGTGTTCATGTACTGTGATAATCGCCTTTATGATTCGATCACTATGGCACACTAGCCTGAAAGTCTTGAACATTTGAGATATCGAGACATTTGCTGGTTTATGAGGACATGCTGGCGTGTTTGAATAGAGTCGAACAGTTCAGGTACGCATGTACCCGGGTGATACCCGGATGATAGAGATTTGCCTGCTACGAAGCTCATTAAAGACATATGCGGTTAATTTCTATACGCATATTTCCTGCGTCGGGCAACAGGGAAAGTTGGTCTGGGTCTTTCGATCAATTATGAAAGTAAGTAAGGGTGCAAAGATCAGGAATCGATACAATCAAGTACCACACCTGACCAAGGATACCAATGGGAAAGTGACAAACTCACAGTTAGACACCACAAACGAGAGCCAAGAGGTCAGCCCTTTCCCAGCAGGTGACCACAAAGCACAATTAAACAGACGCGCACAAAGACATAGCAAACACAAGACAGAACAAAAACATAAAAGATCCACAAAAGAAGTACCGCCTTGGAACGGTTAGTAAAATATTTTACTGGAGGGCTTAAATGAATTCGGATCAATACAGATTTCAAAAACTCTTATTTCAGATCGATGTTCCGACATTATTGTGACAATAAAAAATAACTAAAATGTGTCCGAAACATCTATTTGACCTTTCATCAGACTTGATCGTCTCAGCACCAAATACAGATACATATAAAAGGTAAAAACAAACGATGTAAACAATTTTCAAGCTTTAACCCGCCTTACAAATCCGAAACTCGGATTGTCTCGTGGCCTAGTGGTTAGCGTATCGGCCTACAAAACCAGAGGCCCCGGGTCGATTCCCAGGGTGGGCATGTATTTTCAGTGTTTTTTCTTCCCTTTTTAGCATTTTAATGCTGAATTACTTCATAGAAAAGGGCATCATTTAAATGACCGAAACTGTCAACCATTAACTTGTTATATAGAACAATGCATGAAATCTATGGGGGTGGGGTTAGATTTGGTCCTCCAGAAAGATAATTAGTTCTGTGACCCTAATTCTTTATTATTTTTTCTAAAAGGTATTATAATAGCCTATGAAATAAAAATAAATTATTGATATTTTCATTTTCAGATGTCTTTATATATAATTCATTCTAAAAACAAGTTCCAATTTTCGACGAATTGCCTGAATATATCGTGCAGTATCTTGTCACAGTTTGGCTTAAAAAATAAACTTGCAAATTTTCTAGAAGGTTTGAAGTCATGACCAACAATTTAAGTTAAAAGAAAGAAGCTGTCTAAAGATTACAACTCTTTTAGCTTTATACTTAGGACTAGTGTTATTCTTTTATCTGTTTAGAACTGTTAAAAAATTCCATATGAGATTTTGAAAAACTACATGTAAGCACGGTGAAATATCCTTTTTATTTCATAAATGGATAGTACATGCATAAAACAAACTGTATGCAAAGAATTGAACAAATTTCAACATGGGAAGTATTTAGTAGCATGTGTCCTGACAAGTTCCAATTTTCGACGAATTGCCTGAATATATCGTGCAGTATCTTGTCACAGTTTGGCTTAACAAATAAACTTGCATATTTTCTAGAAGGTTTGAAGTCATGACCAACAATTTAAGTTAAAAGAAAGAAGCTGTCTAAAGATGACAACTCTTTTAGCTTTATACTTAGGACTAGTGTTATTCTTTTATCTGTTTAGAACTGTTAAAAAATTCCATATGAGATTTTGAAAAACTACATGTAAGCACGGTGAAATATCCTTTTTATTTCATAAATGGATAGTACATGCATAAAACAAACTGTATGCAAAGAATTGAACAAATTTCAACATGGGAAGTATTTAGTAGCATGTGTCCTGAAATAGACCCAAACAGTGCAATGGTATGAAAGGTTCAATAAAAATACAAATCTAACGCAGATCCGCGCAGTCTGACCAGCAGTCAGTAGCAGTCAGTTGTTCACTGCCAATTTGCGCTGTTTGGGTCAATCGTACTTTCAGTCAAATAATTTGATACAGGTCGCGACAAGGTTTTACAAAGGTCGCAACAAGATCCAACAAAGTCGCAGCAAGGTCGCCGATGAAAAACAGTCGCCGCCAGTCTTTTGAGCATGCACTGATTTCGATCGCCGATCGGTCGCCGATCAAAATCAGTCGCCGACAGTCTTTTGAGCATGCACAAAAGACTAGCCGAGACTGATTTTGATCGCCGACTATTGGCAAAGGTTTTCTAGAAGTCGCCGATCAGCCGCCGACCGATTTCATAAAATCTTTGACTCAGAAATCTTCAGCAACTAGTCTGCGACCAATCGGTGACTGGTCGCCGACAGGGGAGCAGTGCTAGCTTCAACAAAAGATATCTTGCCATTCCTTACATCGTTTAACCACAAACGTTGAAAGTATTTGCATCATGGGGCAAAGATATTGTCAAAAATTGACAGTAGCACCAAAGCAGACTCCTCATTCTGATGATGAATCTCAGCTGTCCAAGAGATGAATTGAGCCGGAAGTGCTGAAAGTGTAAGCTCAGAGCTAGTAGGTTCCAGCAGAACCATCATAAACATAACAACAGCGTTTTGTTTTCTTGCTAGCGAAGCAGCTGCATTGTTTCTGTTATCATGATGGCAAATTGCACGGAAATGTTTTTATTTTTCCAATATTTTTAATTTAAAAATGATGGTAGAACAGTCTCTAACAGTGTCCGATCAGTCGCCGGCCAATCGCCACACGTTTGTCATTTAGTCGGCAATCGGTTGGCGACAAGTCGGCGACTAGTTCAGAGTAATCGGCGACCGACAGCAACCAATCGGCGACTGATCGGAGACTGGTCGGCGACTTGGATGGACTGTTCTATCATCATTTTTTAAATAATGTGTTTGGAAAGAATAAAACAATTTCTGTGCAAGTTGCACTGGGACCTACTAGCTCTCAGCTTATATTTTTCAGCATTTGATATATCCAGCTCAATTTGTCTCTAGGACAGCCGAGATCATCATCAGACTCAGGAGTCTGAATTTCGGTAGTAATTTTTTACCGTCTTATTTGGTACTGCTGTCTATTTTTGACCACCTCTATGCCCCATGATGCACACACTATCACTGATTGTGATAAAATGATGTCAGGATGGCAAGATAGCTTCATGCTGAAGCTGGCACAGCAACCTGTTGGCGACCAGTGCGATCAGTTGCCAGTCAGTCGCGGATAAGTCGCAGACTCATTGCTGTGATTTCACAGCCAAAGTATTAATGAAATCTTTCGGCGAAAGATCGGCGATCGATCGGCAATCGATCGGCGACCGATCGTTGACTTCTAGAAAACCTTTGCAAAGATCGGCGATCGATCGGCAATCGATCGGCGACCGATCACCGACTTCTAGAAAACCTTTGCAAAGTCGGCGATCGCAATCAGTCGTGGCTAGTCTTTTGTGCATGCTCAAAAGAACTGGCCGCGACTGATTTTGTATGGCTACCGATCGCTGACCTTGCCGTGCTGCAACCTTGTTGCGGCCTTTGTAAAACCTTGTTGCGACCTCAGCAACCTCTCTGCGATTGTCAATTGTTTTAGTCGCAGCGAAGTCGCAAGCTTTGTTGGACCGGGGATTAATTTGCAAACAAAATCGATCAACGAGAGATCATGGCGCGGTTGCAAGTTCTGTGGGGCCTGGGCTTAAATGTTATATCATGCTGACAACTTGCACAGGAATGGGTTTATTCTTTACAAACATATTTTTTTTAAAAATGATGATAAAACAGTCTCCATCCAGTCGCCGATTGGTTGCTGACGGTCGCCAATTACACTGAACTAGTCGCCGACCGATCGCCCATCGATCGCCGACTACGTGTCTAACGATCGCCGAACGTGCAGCGACTGATCGGCAATTCCACAAATCAAAAAACAGTTGCAATGGTTGCAGAGGTCGCAATCAAAGTCAGTCGCCATGAGATCACCCCGCAGTCGCAAGCTTTGTGAGACCGGGGCTTAATATGGGAGGCCCAAGGAGTGTCACAATAAAATAATGCAGCCTTTCCAAAGCAGCCAGAGTAAGGGGGACCTTCTTTGAGCAGCGACTAAAGGATAGCAGAAAAAGCTCAATTTCTAAAACTTAAGCCCCAGTTACACATTCACGGTTTTTACGATTCACCCCTATTTATCAAGTCGTGATGCATCGGCATGAGTCGTAGCAGCACCGTAGAGACATCGGCGCGAATCCTGTTAGTACCCTGATGATTTGTGAAGAATCCTGGTGATTCGGGAACGTCCAAGACAAGGCTACGACAAGTTTCACGGGTGGTACATGTAAACCTAGGAACTACCACGAAATTGTGTTAACGTAATTTTGTTCCCAAGCCACATCCGGGACACGTCGTGGTAGTTTCCAGGGCGAAAATTGGATAAAGAAAGGTTGGTGTCACTTTCATTTTTGTTTTATTTTACAACTAAGAACGAACAATGGTGAAATCCGACAATGTGGTTCCGTGTAAATATTTCTCAGCGTCCCCTCTAGCCCAAAATTTTGTTTGAATCGTTATTTTCTTTCTTTAGATTCGTGTTTCCCCACTGAGCATCGGACCAACTTCCCCAAAATTCGAAGGATTCTAGCCTATATCTGTCAAATTAAATGGAATTTGATATCATTTGACGATGGAAATGATAAAAAGATCGTGAATAAACATTCCTCTACAGGAAAAAACTCTGAGCATTTACTCGTAAACGATTCATTCCCCGTTCGTCCTGTGTGGTAGTTTCCAGCTCATCGTGGTAGTTAAAACGCTATCGTGGTAGTTTCCAAGACTTTGTAGGAATTTAGTAGTAGTTCGCATCAGCAGATGTTCACTATTCAGGGGCTACTTCATGTGTATAAAGACAGAGTATGCGGGCCGAACCTTGAATACCCCTCTTATTCATACGAAGAACTTTTCAAACAATCCTTTGTCAGATAACAAATATCGACTGCCTGAATTTTAATTTTAGCGGGCTATTGAAATGTTGAGAAGAATGAAAAGAAGGGATATTCACATACATGTATTTTGTTTTGAATAAACATACTTTTGAATTATCAAATAACATGCCCGTTCATCGTCGCACTCACATGTATATAAAAAGTGTCCCAACCCAATGATATTTCCCCTTTTTCTTAAGCGCAAATACAAACGCTACTTTGGGCCAGTAGTCTTAGCCTGTGATTTTATCTTAAAGATGACTGAACATGGAACAACGTAGCGAGTGACGCATTTTTATATCATTTTTTCGTCTATTGCTTGGTCCACCACGGCTCAACTGATGACCTTCTTTTGCTTAAGATTTATAGAGGTGTTGTTTGGCAGTCCAGGGCATGATCTTTACCTGTCAAGCATCACATTGAATCTCTTGAGTCCTCAGCTAATCTTCTTCATGGTGTTGAAATGTGATTTAATTGTTTACCTTGGTAAGTAATTGACGAGTTCGAGGGATCATGCGAATCAAACAACCACTATAATGTTTTGTAACACTTCAGAAACGTATCCTACAAAGTCTTGGAAACTACCACGATAGCATTTTAACTACCACGATGAGCTGGAAACTACCACACAGGACGAACGGGAATGAATCGTTTACGAGTAAATGCTCAGATTTTTTTCCTGTAGAGGAATGTTTATTCACGATCTTTTTATCATTTCCATCGTCAAATAATATCAAATTCCATTAAATTTGACAGATACGGGCTAAAATCCTTCAAACTTTGGAGAAAGTTGGTCCGATGCTCAGTGGGGAAACACGAATCTAAAGAAAGAAAATAACGTTTCAAACAAAATTTTGGGCTAGAGGGGACACTGAAACATATTTACACGGAACCACATTGTTGGATTTCACCATTGTTTGTTCTTAGTTGTAAAATAAAACAAAAATGAAAGTGACACCAACCTTTCTTTATCCAATTTTCGCCCTGGAAACTACCACGACGTGTCCCGGATGTGGCTTGGGAACAAAATTACGTTTACACAATTTCGTTGTAGTTCCTAGGTTTACCACCCGTGAGTTTAAACCGTTTAAACACGTCGGGGTGAATCGTGTTGGATTGTGGGCGTTGCCTAAATCGTAGCTCTACCGTAGTGGGATTGGGATCATTCCTAGTGGCACCGTGGTAATATTCGTGGTCATTCGTGGGTGTTCGTGGCGAATCCGGTTATCACTGGCACAGGATTTTGGTATAAATACAGAGGTGTCATTGCTGAAAATCATTTTCAAAAGTGCATTTGAGTGAAGCGCATCATGAATTATGTCCAGAGACTTCAAAGTGATAATTTGCACCTTGGACTGGACGTCAGCTGATACAACTGGACATGGCACTGGACTTGGGACAGGACTGAGCCTAGCTGGTGGGTCTGGTGACTTTTTAATTTTGCCGCAGCTTTTCTTTTTGATGGCATGACTGGCTTCGTCAAAGGTTGAAAAGATAATGATATTTGGTGTCATAACTTGGGAAACTGTCACATGACAACCACTAAATCGTGTACATTCGTAAGAGGTCGTGACGCTACCGTAGCGCTACCGGCTTGAATCTTACTAGCAGCGTATCGAATCGTGGAGGCATATTGAGCATTCGTGAGCATTCGTAGCTCTACCGTGGTGAATCGTAGCGCTGCCGTCATGAGTCGTAGTGGATCCGTAGATGAATCGTGCAGACACGGTAGGAGCATCGTGAGTCACCGGCGTATTGATGCTGGATTTTCTTTTTTGCTTGCGGTGCTCACGCCGCAAGCATTTGTGCCCTCTGAGTGTACCTGGTAGATTGGTTCCCCACGTTGATAAAGCTCCACTTCCGCTACGCATATTACGTTTGGTAACTAGTAATTTTTTACCAGTAGAGAATCCCACTCATCCGACTGCGCATGCTCCAGAAAGAGCATCTGTTTACATCCTGGGTCCATTTCGCACATCAAAATGAGAAATGAACATGTACTGAAAACTGAGAAGATTTGCTGCACTTTCTTTTCGATACGAAGCCTTTCAAATATTGCTATTATTGGTAATTTCGATTTTAATAATTTTTTCAATGTACTTAGATCTTGATGTAATCAAGTGACGATACCTGTCCAAATAGCGCAAGTGGTAGCGCTTTAGCTTAACGAGGTAAGGGTTAACAGATCGAATCCCACACACCTGATTTTTTTTCTTCCGCATATGGTATTTTTTCAAGTAGAGAACCTGCGCATGCTCCAGAAAGAGCGTCGGTGTTGAAAAAGTTCATAAATAGGCCAGGTATTATATGAATCCAGTGTGAACCAAATTCAATTAAATTTTTTACTATATAAAAGGCACAGAAAGTGGACTGGGTGGGCCAGCTCATACTCACTTACTATCCAATGATGCAAACCATGTTTCAAGGTCACCAGTCTTGTGGTTCATGTAAAGAAGGTTTAAAGGGTATTCACTACCTAAAAATAGTATGTGAGCATGATCAGGAAATACCACAATCACAAACAGCAGACAACCCCATGGCACTGCAAGGAAGAGACACACAACCATCAAGAGACACCAGGAAGACAAACTAATACATCCGTGGATCATCGTGGCTACAGCATGGGATAGAAATGTATAGAACTCCCGTAAAACAAAAATCTGCACCTTGCAGAGCGTGTCTGCATGGTCTGTGGAAAGAGCGCACAAGAGGTCCGAAGGATCGAATCCACAAAAAGATCAGACATCAACGCCAAAGCATTGCTCGCGAAATATGGGGGCATTAATGTAGAGAGTGGCGTTAGGCTTAAATGAAATATATGTGTGGTTCCTGTTGCCTACCTACCCTAATTTTTTTAACCCTATATACCCTAAACAATAAAATGGTCTTTGGAGAAAAATGGGCACTTTTTCAATTTCTGTCACTATTTTCTTTGTTAAATGTTATAACAAAATTTAATAATTTACCTACCTACCTACCCTGAATTTTCTTGGCATGAAACAGGAACCACACATATATTTCATTTAGGCCTTATGTGTAGAAACTGTTACTCGAAATTACAGAACCTCGATTAAAGATGTAGACTTTTTTTATGAGGGGTGCCAACGAAATGCAAGGATAGTGATGCATGCTAATACTAAAAGAATGATGCGCTCCTCTCCTCTCTCTGGACCACAAAAGAGAATTAACTTCTCAAAAACACCAACAAAGACACGCAAAACACAACGCAAAACACAATTGTTTAAAGAGAGTGCCACCCCTGAAAGTACCACACCCGAGGAAATTGGCCTTAAAGTGGATTTTGTTACTGGTAGGATGTGTTTCCAGGTTTTAAGTGACCCCCGTTTTTCTTTTTTAAACAGCTTTAAAATGATCTTAGAAGAATGCACACCGCGTAACTAAAACCTATGGATCCCCGGAGCCCCCCCCCCTTCCTAAAATCACAAGTTATTGTGATAGCAATTAGCATTTGGATCCCCCCTTGGATGGACCTCCCCTGAAAATGTTGGACCCCCTCTGGATCCTTGGGAAAGTATAGTTTTCTCTGCAATAAAACCATTGCCCCCCCCCCCTCTGTAAAATAAGCTGAGGACTAAAAAACGTCTCAATCTGGACCCCCCCCCCCCCTGTCAAAAATTCCTGGATCCGCGCATGATATTATACATGCTTTAAAGTCATATTACGGGGGTCGCGCACTTGCGTTCCTTTTTCGCCACGCTCCCTAACTGTGGATGATGACCATCCCGCCCCCTCCCCTAAAATATCCACAATTTTATCATAGATCCCATAAAATATTTATTCAATCTGAACCCCCTAAAATTATTGAAATTAAAAGTTAGACCCCCTCCTTAAAAAAGGTCCCAGTCCACATAGGCTACGAAATATCAGAGTAACCCCCATCCGATCGGAAATCCCCGACACAGGCATGCACGGACCCAGAAAGTGTTGTAAGAGGGAGTCCAATTTATCTTTAACAACTTTTTTATGGTGAGAATCCAAATACCTTTCAAGGTGTATCATCATCGGCCAATTTCAATGGCGTTTCGCTAGCGGCCGAATTAATGGCCCAACATTGAATTCTGGCTTGCCTTTGAGATTTTCAAGTGGATCCAGACGAGTATTGCTAAATAAATCCTATAGCTTTGTGATTTTGCTGGGCCCGGAGCCCCGGCCCCCTCTGGATCCGCGCATGGATAGTTTTCCTCGTAACCTGGCTTATTTAATGAACATGAGACAGAGGGGCCGCGGGTTCGAGCCTCGCAGGCGTCACTGCGTTGTGTCCTTGAGCAAGACACATTAATTATAGCTTAGTACCGGTTCAACCCAGGAAGACCCGTCCCTACATAACTGAAAGATTGTTGATGGGACGTAAGAATCAAATCAAACAAATCTCCTTCGCAATGCTGGCCCAATGTCATGTGCTCCGGAAACATAAACTTCTTTTAACACCAAACACATTATTCAGAATACAGGCACAGAGGATTTTGTAATAATATAGTGGTGTTTAATAATGAGAGAATGGTCGACATTGTTGCGTCGGTTCGATGTTGGTACAAGGTTGGTATGCGGCGACGCCCACATTTCCACCAACTACCAACGTGGGCCCAACGTATCTTTGCTATCTGTGTAGTGACCCCAAACACAAAATATGACGTCCGCTGATATTGTTCACGAATTCCAAGCATACTCGCACCTGGGTGAGAAAGGGGGGGGGGGGGGGGGGGTACTCTGATATTTTCAAACATACGTAGGCCCGGACCATTTTTGGGGTTAACTTTTTGGTATTTTGTGATGACCCCAAAAGATATCCACAAAATCTTCATACCCCAAAAAATCTTCATTTTTCTGAAAACCCTCAAAGGTATTGAAATTCAAAATTTTGAACCCCAAAATGGTGCGAGCCTACGTATGAATGAAAATATTATAGTACCCCCCCCCCCCTCCACCCTCTCCTCGCAGATAGAAACAGGGGCCGGGGGCGTCCAGACTCAAATAACAGAAAAAAAACTCTGATAAGGGTGTTTATTGTTGGTTTTTTTGCAACTATATTATATTTTTTTACGGTTCAAAAGGGTCGAAACATTTATCGGGGGGGGGGGGGGGGGGAGGGGGGTGCAACTTTTTATTATTTTTTTTTTTTTTTGGGGGGGGGGGGGTTGGGGGGGGGTACAAATCCTTATTTCTATAGAAACCTATATAACTTGTGATTTTTCGGGGGGGGGGGGGGGGGGGGGGGTTCCGGACCACCTATCCCTCTCTGGATTCGCGCATGGGTAAGAAATAAGTAATTGCCCACTTCCCTGTCACGGATTGAGTTTTCTGAAAGTCTCAGAAGGTTTACCGGCCGGCGCAGTCGGTAACATGTGTGTTTTTTTTCGGGGATGGGGGGGGGGGGTGCAAATGCTTATTTCCAACGAAACTTAAAAAACTTGTGGTTATTATTTATTTTTATTTATTTATTTATTTTTTTTTTTTTGGGGGGGGGGGTGTCCGGACCACCTATCCCCCTCTGGATCCGCACATCGGTTAGAAATAAGTAATTGCCCACTTCCCCGTCACGGATTGAGTTTTGTAGGTGCAATCTGAAAGTCTCATAAGTGTTTCCCCTGTGAACATTTGAAATTCCAGAAAATAGTTGTACCGGGCCGCGTTGCGTCTGACTAGATGCGGGATAACTGTATTTTTGTTTATTTTCGGGTGGCGGGGAATGCTTATTTCTATAGAAACCCATAGAACATGTGATTTTTTAGGGGGATGGGGGGGGGGTAGGGTGCGGACCACCTAACCCCCTCTGGATCCACGCATCCAGTGTTGGGTTGGGGATGCTTATTTCTATAGGAACCTATAGAACTTGTAATTTTTCAGTTGCCATATTCCTGATAATAGAACAAAATAAACTTTATAAAAAAATCCAATCCGCACGTACAATTGGGCCACTTTCGGCCCGCCAACGAACCGCCATCCGCAGGTGACGGTTCGTCGGCGGGTCGATAGTGGCTCGTGATGGGATGCTAGCTGGGAGCAGTTGTTTAAAAATCGCAAATGCGCTTTTTATTCAATACCGCAGATGGACTCAAGACGTCCCAGGTTTTTTCCAATACTACGTATTTTTCCATTACTACGTCAGTGTATATGCTATAAATAGACGCAATGGCGTTTAGTAGTTACCTGTCTTAATATGCTGACAAGCTATTAAAGGGAGAGAACCAGTCTATGTACCTGGTTTGTCTTTTTATATAACATACTGTTAGCATAACGGTCGTGGTTATGGGAACAAAACAGTTCAACGACAAGACAACTCACCGACAGCAAGTTAAGACAGGGTTCGTATGGAAATGAGAAAACAGAAGTCCAGAACTTTTCCAGGACTATTACAGGATTTTTTCATTTTTCAAGGACCCAATTTCTTCCCAATTTTGTATAACACAACGTTTAAAAGTGCACTTATTCCAGCCAGAAACTGCGAAATGAAAAGGCACACTCGATTTCTTTGATTCTGACACTGGTGATAAAAACCGGGACTACCCTACAAATTGAATAGAATATAATACGAGTTGCACCTCGCTCTTTGACGTGTATCTAGCGATTTTCATTCAGTTTTTTGCGATTTTCACACAGTTTTTTGCGCATCCCATAAATCTGAAAGGACTAGTTGTATTTTTATATTTTTTCAAAGACTGATTCATATTTTCAAGGATGATTTTACAAAATTCCAGGACAATTCCATGACAAAAGGCACTTTTTCTGAATTCCAGGAGTTTTCCAGGACCAAGGTCAAATTTTTCCAGGTGTGTGAGAACCCTGTAAGGGCATGTCTTATATTATAAGCCATATTAACCCCCAAATTCAATTTTTGGATATATGTTGTGGTCGTGGAATGTCGCTCACTGTTTTCATCCACTGTGACCTTGATCTGAGGAGTCAGTTCTTGAAAAAATGCAGATCGCCTATTTTATTCATGATAGCATTCCATATTTGGTATTTAGATACATCTTCGACCCTGGCGAGGTTTGAGGGCCTCATGGAAGATTAGTTGTTCTACTAAATGTTGTCGCCCTCTTTAAATAAAGACTTTACTTACTTACGTACTTACTTACTTACTTACTTACTTACTTACTTACTTACTTACTTACTTACTTACTTACTTACTTACTTAGAAATGTTTCCAGGGCACTGTGACCTTGACCTCTGGTTTCAGTTCCAGCAAGGTCGAGCTCAGAGCATATCTGTATATAATTTGAGGTAGGAATCCTAAATTTGGGGTGAGGATATATTTTGGGATCATGGCGTGGCGAATACACTTCTGGGTCAATTTGACATGTAGCTTGTACATAAGCATGTATAAAAACACTGCAGCTTTAGTTTTAGAACTTTATTTATCATACCACGATTGTCCAAAAATGAACGGTCTGGCGCAATTGGAATGATATTGGCCCACTTCAAATCGAACTAAAGTTCCTACTAAAGATCTTACGTAATAGAAGTGTGCGTACGTTTACCGCCGAATGGATACAGTTACAACCTTTTAATTAGTTGCCAAGTAAACAAAGTGAATAGCCCTGTATGCCCCACCTCAATTCTTCATTGTAGACAAAAAGGGTGTGCATAAATTGCACAGACTACTGTAATTAATAATTACGAATAAGAGGGACCGCAAATAGAACACATCAAGGATTTATTTTGTAAAATAAAAACATTTTGAGGCTATTGATAGATCTTGAACCCATCTTGCTAGATAGGTCTAGAGCAGGGAACCAGATAAGCTACTAGAGTAACGGTGCTCTGACCCACCGTTGATCTTTACAGGTTCATGACGTCACTATAGTAGCGACTATTGATGTTCGAATTGAACTTTAGTTATTAAAGTAGGAACTAAACTTCGATTCGAAGTGGGCCATTATAGTTGCCATCAGTCAACTATATAGAATAGCTACCAGTCTGATAATAAAAGTGGTCATTAATATACGTTAAATATAGTAATAATATTTCTTTCTTTTCCAAATGGTTGTGTTCAATAGTTTATAAATGTAATTGTCTTCAGTGGAGTTGTATGATTATCAGAACTTAGCACCAGCCTATAGACTAGCAACAAATTAGGAATATGTCTATTTGGGAAAAATGAAATGACTATTTGAAAAGTTCTAGGCCTTTATGAAAGGCGATCAACTATACAGCCCCTCAGAGGTCGTTATCAGGCTACAGGGACAGTTAAATATCGACGCAGGTCTGGTTAACCAAAAATGACAACCTGACGTTAAGACGGCAACATTTGCATCGACGATATCCGTTCTGGCTGGCAATCGTCAGTTCCAGACAAATAATAGGGCTTCGATGATAATTTGTATCCAGGTTTTTAATAAAAATATTTTGATACAATTACTTTAAATCACGTCTGATTCCTAGACAAATTTCAATTTGCAACTTTTGAATATAAGGGTATTGCTATTCGATAGACTGTTGTCCTAACATTATTTATTATTTTGGCATGAAACTAAAAACATGTTTTGCTGACGTGTTGATCTTCATTTTTGCCAAACTCAAAAAATTGATACATTAGAAATACGTAAATTTTATTAATTTCATTTTTTTGAGTTTTTAAAGTCCTTCAGTATACGGCGCTAAGTGCCACTTTAGATAACTGGTTGTGTTTTTCTTTTGCCAGAAGAGTATCTTACCCACCGACTCAATAACTATTGTTAATGTTCGTCTATGACGTGGTTTTAGTGCAGTGTAAACAATAACCAAATTTGGAGGTGTTCCCAACATACAAGGTGCACATGCTGTTTTTCAACTAGGCAAGCCCTCCTTTAAAAAGGAAAATTTATTTCCATCCTGACGCATCCCGATGCACCCCTATTTTACCATCTGGCTCCAATCGGGATGAATCGTGGTGAATTGTGGCCGGAATCGTGACTGTGTTCTTGGGGCTTTACATGTGTACACTTACGACTACTGTACGTACAGGAATTTAGTAAACATCGCTTTTTGCGTTTATTTTATATATGTGCAGACCGATCGCACAATAAACATAAGAATTTAATGCATCTATGCACCGCCTTATTGGTGATATTTTTTTTTTCGCTACAAAAGGTCTTGCCAAAACACAGTATGTAAACTGAAATAAACATCCTGTACCCGTTCCTCCTAGCTCTCGCCTTATAAATAAGAAATTCCAGCACTCGTGCGTAACCAGTTGTTGGAAATCGTGATTTAAGCTCGTTTTCGGCACAGCGGCTCTGATTGTGAGCAAGTCGTTTTTAACAAAGCAAAATGCAAAGGAGGAAACCGTTAAAATCATGGAACAAAACGGAATAAAATAGATAACATGGCTGTTCTTACCTTGTTCGAATGTGTATTGCCTGTATCGCTAACAATATAAATCGGAACGTGTACATGTACCTAAATACACGCATTTTCCCGACTACTGGTTACTAGTGTTGTAATTCATGTTTATAATACGAGAGCTAGGAGGAACGGGTACATGATGTTTATTTCAGTTTACATACTGTGCAAAAGGTCTGTGATATAATGGAATTTGTCCTCATTTGAGTATCTACATTTTTAAATTTACCATAAACGCACCTTTGTACGGATCACTATAGTCCTGCCGCAATAATAATAAATGCAAATATCTGAAATATTATTTTTCCGAACGTTAGGCTCAAATCTGGATTAAGAAAATCCTGCAGTGTCAGAGGAAAATTGTTCGAAGAATCTACTACCACTGCCCTGACCCCTAATCTCTTGGGAATTTCGACATTTTTAGGCTTTCTGAAAAGCGGGGGGAATTAAAACGGTGTAACAGCCATGTGACGGCTTATATATCTGTACTTAAATTTCTACAGGTAAGTGTCAAAAGCATCACACATTTTAAAATCGCGATTGCTTACATGCCAGTTTTATTTTTAAGCACTGCCATTCAGTTGATAGTATCGATTCAATCAGCGTGGACTGATATCCAACTGATCCAATACGATCAGGTTGATCCGAGTAAATACTGTTTGCTATGTTTGTAATGACATTTTCTATTAAAACATCGTGATGTGGCTATTATGGACAATTTCATAAAAGCTACTTTTACAGTGGTAAACGGCCTAAACATTTTCAACTACATATGTAGTATTATAGTCAACCATTCTTTTTCTGTAATAAGTTAATTTGAGCTGTTTACATACATTCTTTCAATGGTAACACTCAAGTCAGAGATACTCCTGGACCAAAATGATGACTGGCCCTTAGAATGGGCCAATGGCCCATATCCTATTCAAATCCATGCAGATTACATAATTTTAATGGGCCTTTTGAAATTTCTATGGGCATTTTGCAAAATTTGATGGGCCCAAGAATCCTTAATATCTATATTAGAACATAATTGACATGAACTTTGAATACCTTATATATGAGGCCCAGCTAAAAATAACGTCCATTTTAGCAGAAATAATAGTTTTCTAACAAAATGGGTTAGGCCTATCCCAGGATTATCCCTGACAAGTGTCAAATAGGTGGAATAAAATGCCCAAATTCTACCATCAGAATTATTAGAGCAAAAATTAGCCTTAATACCGGCTAATCTGTTTTGTCAAAATACTGCCTGAAATGATACACAATTATTGAATGCTCAATGCGATTTAAATTGAAAACGTACATCTAAAGTCATTTATTTGCAATTCTTATTTATGCAGCAGTACTTTATATGTATGATACACTTTATGCTACAATAATGAAAATGCTACAATATAATATTTTATATTTGGACGAAAAGTATTTACTAAAGCTTAATATTGTTTTCAAAACATCCAGCAAGCGATTCGTCGAAGCTCGACCAATTTGTTTCGTTTGATGTCTGAGTTAATTCCTTTTTTGTGTTAAAAGCTTTATTCACTGAATTTTGCAATTGCGCATGCGCAATAAAGATTGTTATGCTTATCAGAATTCATCATACTTGTGTTGCATTAATACACAAGAAAACTGTATTATCACTTGAAACAAGCTCAGAAATCAATGTCGAATTTATCAAATTTGTAAAACAAATTGTAAAATGTCTCCCTTTGACAAAGGGAATATTAAATATTTGGTAATCTTCGGTTTATCACGATTTTCGATAACTTTCTTTTAGCCTTATCAGGTAGACCTATCAGCACATTATTCCTACTATTTCTCGACTATTAATGTGCTCAGACTAGAATGCAACAACACATTGATTTTACTATGGAGATATCAGTGTTAAAATATCAAGCTTGGCCAATTTGACGACAAACCCGCTTTCTTAGGTTGCTTTTCTAAACGATCAACGCATATTTTTGGTGTTCACATGTCTAAGACTATAATTCCGTTCAGTCGGATCTGGTTGGCAGTGGATTTCTGAAGGCCTAAACTGTGTGAGATTTCTGTTCAAAATTTGAAACCTGAAAAATTGGACCCCTGTTACATTTATTTTTTTTCTGTCTCGTTTGTGTTATGCTTTCGTGCGCGTCTGTTTATTGATGCCTTGACCTCTTAGCTCTGGTCTGTGATGTCTAATTGTGAAGTTATCACTTTTCCAGTTGGTATCCTGGGTCAGGTGTGGGCTTGATTGTATCGATGCCTGATCTTTGCCCTCTTTCTTACTTTCATGTGATTCATCGGGACAACATCCGTTAACCTTTTACTTAATGCATAACCCAGTCTCTGAACAGTCAGATACACTTTTAGTTGCTTTACTGGATTGCATCATTTGGCATATAAATGGCAAACAATTCAGGTGTAGCGTTTTCACTTTTGTTCAGTATATAACCTACACGGGGATCACGGACGAATTATTTAGTCAACCGTTGCATAATATTAATAAACTCCCCCGTTGAAAAGAGCCAAAAATATGCCAAAATTCCATCTAATTACAGAAAAACACAGCAAAAACATCAGGTTGAAAATTTTGTCAAAAAATACTGCATTTTTTTCTATCCGCATATCGAAAAGTTCTAGAGAAAATAACGTGAAAAGATGCACTTAAAGTCGTTTTTTCGCGTTTCTTATTAATGCGGCAGTACTTTACCTTTAGTTGACTATCGATGAATAATTATACAGTCTTGTAAGACGAAGTAACGTGTTAGGAGAAGGGTTTCTTATCATATCAAAATAGTCCCACCAAATGCAAATTATGGCCATAGTTTGGGCTTACAAAATTATGGCACACCAGAAAATATTTAGGCCTTCCCAGTGGGTCCCCGTCCGCTTGTTCCTATGAAATGAATCGCTGTGTTCCCTTGTTCCTCAATTCAAAATCTTGATTTTCAGTGTTATCGGCTCCTTGTAAGTTTTATCCCTCTGATCTTCAGATTTTCCAACGTGTTTTATTAACTAATTGAAATTTCTATCTGTTTATTCCAAATACTGATTTGTTGACACCAGGCAATGCAAAATATGCATCGTAATTCAGGGCAACTATAATTGATAAGAGAAAAAGATCACAGAGCTCTACCGGTAGGTGTGATCCAAATAAAAATAGACTCATCCAATAAAAATAATGCTCGTTCAGCCCTTTAACAGTTGAGGTCAGAAAGCAAAACTATTGATGGGGTGGGAATGTGCTTGGAAATAGGTTGAACAACATATCAGTGGATGTCTTATTTTGTGTTTCAGGTCAATATATTTTTTGGGGGGTGGCTTATAACTTAATTTTCATGTGAAGTGCATCATAGGCTATAAATAATGCACCAGTCATTTGTAACCACTGCTTCACCCAAGCCCCTGAGCAGGGCGGGGATAGCCTTGCAAATGTGATGTGATTTTACTTTTACATTGTCTCCATAATGCGGAGGAAATGTAGGTGTTTGATAGACATAGACAAACATGGCAGTGCAGTATAATAACAGACTGCGTGGGAGAACTGTCATGGTTTTGCCAGCTAGCTGTCCCCACAGTGTGGTGGCTACTATGGGGGAACTGCATGCAGACACAAAATCAAAGTCCTCGACATTCCTCTGGGCTTGGGGGCAGTGGTCACAAATGGCTAGTGCATAAAGGCAAAATAAATTATTCACACAAGTCATTTGTGACCACGCCCCAGCCGGGCAAATGATCTGTTAGTACAGAGCCATACCAGAAACTTGCAACCAGAAAATCAAAGTCACCGCCATTCCTTCGCTCTGTAGGATGTAGTTACGAGTAGTATACATGTTACTATAGAGCCAATGACGTCACGACTTATGATCCGAGATGGCCGCCATTAGGTCCAAACCTCCCTGTGACGCATTCGGTTACACCTCGGAGGGTGAGTCAACGCTCTAGACCACGAGAAGGTAGCGTCACGTCCTAGATCATGGTGCCATTCTTCTTCGGGGCTTAGGAAGGTAGGATACACGATCCATTCTTTTTAGGCGCCTTTTGTACAGAGGGTGAGTCAACACTAGCAGGCTTCACAATGAGACTGTATAATAAAAGGACTTCCTTTTTTGGCATATCACCTTTACGGAGTGGTCTTTCTTTCAAGCGTAGTTGGTGTAGAGCTCTTGGTAGACTGGGACTCCTCCAGTACTTATTCCGATACCATCATTTTACAAAAAAGTACGATATTGTGGACAAAAGCAAACAACCATTCACCATTAACTTGATAACATTTAGTCTGCTCTGAGCCCAACTTTTTAATAAGCACTGGTTTATAGTAGCCTGGAATGTTTACAGAATATACACGCCACAATACTCAGCCAATTGGAAGATTCCCACCACCTTCTGCTTCTTGAAATTCATCTTGAACAGTGGCCAACTCGCGTTTGTCTAGGTGAACGATGATGGGAACTTTTTGATCATTTCGTTTTAATATTTTGTAATGGTCAATTTTGTAACATCTGACACTGTCTTCTTTTAAATCGATAGCTTTTGTTACTTGTTTTGTGATAGACACTGTACTATCTACTCCCTTTATATTATAAGATACGCAGTTTCCAAATACCTCTGTCCTGAATTGCCTCCTAGATGGTGTATTGGCTTTATTGTCCACTATAACATAAGAATAAGGTTTAGACGTAATGTTGTTGTAAATTTCCATATAGGCTGGTTTGTTCTTGTCAATAATTCTATCAGCAACGATTCCTATTTGCCTTCTGTCAGCTGGACATCTGAAAAGCACCATATACTGAGCATTATGGCTTTTACTGGTATTGTAGTTTCCTTTCGGAAATGCATTTTGTAACAACAGTATGTCTCTTGTGTTTCTATGCCTCCCTTGGGTGAATAGTTTAGAAGTAATAGGACTTTCCTCGGCCATATCCATGAGATCGTCCATAACAACTTTGTTGTTGTTACATGGATCAATATCACTGAGATTGAGCTCGAATTTGGATAGACCTTGCTTGAAGTAAATGTCTTTCTCCAAATTTCTTTTCATATCTTTAAACATTTCTTGGTATTGTCCATAAAACCAATGTATACGTCGTTGCTTCCATGGATCGTCATTATTTATATGGTCACCCTCCAGCATTTGTTTGACATAAAAGTTTTTCCCACACATACTGGGACCAACTACTATGAGAGAGAACTTGTGACTAACTCGAAAGTCTGCATAGGCTTCTGATGATATGTATTGATTGGTATTTCTTCCGTGTGGCTTAGACTGTGTTAGGCTGTTTGTATATTCCATGTTCCTAGTCATTTGCTACAGTAGGTCTTTTAATTGTCTCAGATGGACATACAACTGCGCGCTTTAGATATGGAGTGTGTTCTGTTGCAGAGAGCCAATGTACCATATCAACCATATGGGTGCTTATATGTATAACGTTTGGTCTTTGGCATATAGGACACACTCTCTTGTATTTGTTAGGAATCGTTTTAATTTGTTAGACTTTTTATTTAGTAACAAAGACTGATCTTACGTATTTTCTATTATGGTTTAGTAACTTAAAACAGTGATGGGCCATATAGTTCATGTGCAGTAATGTTAAGAGGTACAGCAAGGGTACAGTGAGGGTACAGTGTGGGTACAGTGGGGGAAGAGTCAGGGTACAGTAGGGGTACAGTGGGAGAGGAGGAGGAAGGGGGAGGAGGAGGAGGAGAGAGTATGAAGGGGGAAGAGGAGGAGGAGGGTCCATGTGTAGTAATGTTAAGACGTTCAGCAAGGGTACAGTGAGGGTACAGTGGGGTATAGTGAGGGTACAGTGGGGGTTTAGTAGGGTACAGTGGGAAAGGACCAGTAGGAAGAGGACAAGAAGGAGGAGGCGGGTCACTCATGGGAGAGGAGGAGGGGGTGGAGGAGGAGGAGGAGGAGGAGGGAGTCTCAAATAAACGACCAGGTAACCAACGATTAAACTGAGACTTCACCTACATCCATAATGTTTAAATGTCAACAATGCATTTTCGTGGGCAAGCCTTTGTTTTAAAACAAAACTTTGATAATACAAGTTCAAGCTTTCCTTTTAAAACGTAACTTTTTTTATCAACACCACCAACACCACCACCACTATAAACACCACCAACAATGCCATTACACCAACAATTCAACCACCACCGCTAACAACACCTATATATCTCTAATAAATGACCAGATATATAAAGAATAAACTGAGACTTCACCTACATCCATACTTTTTTATATCACCAACGCAAATTCGATAGTTTTCATTGGCTAACCAAATACGTATTTAAATGAAAAGCGCTAATATATAGGTGTTAAATAATTGACATGCAAACTATTTATTGTATCTGAGCAGCGAAGGCTCTGGTGAGACTGCGCTGATTTACAAGCCTGTTTTAGTTTTTGATGACTACTGTTCTCAATACAACGCCAAAAATGTGGCTAAAGACTTTGAAAATATCTGTAATGCTTATCATGTGTGTTAGAATAGTTTTGACTTGACATCACGAGATGATGAGACTTTTATAATGGAGATCTTTTCTGATTGGTTACATCATCCACAAATACCATTGGATGGCTATTAAATGTATCAGATTTTGTTGAGAACAGTAGTCATCAAAGACCAAAACAGGCTACACAAAACGTATAAACTTTCCAATATTAATGAGCATTTAAAATTTCTATGAGCAAATTCCTTGCCAGCCTATGTTGCATATGCGTGACGTGGTGACGTGATTGCCGTGCAGTTGCCTTCGGACTTACCAGAATTTGAATCTCCCGCAGTGGTTGCAATCGCGAGATAAACACATACTGCAACTACAATGGTGACGAAAACGGCGAAAGCTATGAGCAATTTCGTTCTTTTTGACCAGCCTCTAGTAGGTCTCCCGACCGGTGTGGGTGTGGGTATACTGTCCGACGTGTAAATCACACTTCCAACATCGCCTCTGCTTTTCGCCGTGACCGTGAATAAGTCCTCATAGGAATTCGTTTTCTGTCTTTCTTGTAGAGGAAAAACTGAGTAGGGCGGTGGCGGCGAAGAAAGGTTTACACGTTTATCGTAACCGATGTTAGTGTGCAACATTGATCTTAGAGACCGTTTTTCATCCATTTTCTTTCTTCTGTCTTTTTCTTAGATCGTTCCAGATTGATATAAGTATATATGTGCAATGATTATTTCACCATTTATTTGTAACTGTCAAAAGCGCAGCTATTTAAAGTGCGCCCACTGAATGCATTAATTTCTGACAACAGTAAATAGTTCCTGCGTACGATTTGAGGAGTAATAAGTCTTCAGATATTGTAACTCGGTGGCCGTTTGCATGCTCATTACATGACCGCCCAGTACTCCAAAGAAAAGAACGCAGTAGTGTTTTCTTAATTACCACGGAATCGACCAATGCACATGAAAACCAATGTTTTGGTTGCTCATTGGGACCCATTGAAAAACTTACGAAAATCATTTTCAGTTATCATCAAATCCACACATTGTCTCCTTTTATGTTCTTGTCTAGCTGTACATCCAGCGTTTTCTATGGCAGTGAGGTCCACGGTATCAAGGCGCGTTCCTGAGGCATGTTATAGAGTACGCACTCTTGAATGGGTCTGTGTATGGGACCAGGGTTTAAGCCATGTGGCAGAAAATGGTTTTAGGGCATTTCAAAGGAGTAAAATGAGCGCTCAAGACACGCTACTAAACACTATTTGTTGCATTTTCTTCCAAAAATCAAATTGGTTACTTTGTAACCTGTTTTAAGCGGCCACTAGGAGATGAACTAAATAAGCTCTAGCTTTCGTTCAAATCATATTTATAATGTTTGTAATTATTGTATTTGTATGTATCTATTTGAGAAATAAATATGTTTAAAGCGGCCATTTAAAATGAAGACCAAAATGGTTTTCAAGACCGATTATCGCTTAATGCAGGTTAAAAGAATTCCAAAGGGAGCATTCTGTCATACTTTCAACCTTCATTAAACTATCATTTGTCATTGAGGTCATTTTGGCTATTTTTGATTTGCCGCTTAAGACAGGTTTTGCTGTAACTTAATACCCTATACAATGTACTTGCAGCATCAAGTTGTACGCACATGCGTATTTGCGTACACGTAGGTACGCCCCCGGTATCATAATCGTCTTCCATTTTCTCAAATACACTGATACGAAGTTCTATGTGGCCAATTTTCGATTTCATTTTTTTCTTACTTAGTGCTAATGAAATTGAAATGAATTTTTGCCCAAATATGTGTAATTCAATGGACTAAAGTTAAGTATAGTAGTGCATTGGAAGAGTTATTTATCACTTTACAATTTTGTGGTTCAAAAATGCAAAAGACAACAACAAAATTTTGAAGAAAATAAGGGTTTTGAGTGCATTTTTTTTACATATTGAAGTAAAGGTGATTTCAAACCCGTCTAGCCGACTTGAAAAACACCAAACCTCTAAATTTTTGCTTATAAACAATTTTTATGATTGTTTTAAAAATGCTCATTTTCTACATTTTCAGATTTTTTTAAATAATCATACTAAAATCATTGTATGCGTTTTATTTTACATAAGCATATTATACCAAGCACAATACAGCTTGATCAGCCCATTTTTAACAGTTATTCTTTCAAGACTGGTGTCTACTTCCGGTTTTAACGTGAAAGTTCAAAGGTCATTTAAATGGCATATGACAAAGATATTTTTTTTGTAAATTAAACAGTGAAGCCTATTCA